>JAUCBJ010003078.1:0-23059 GCA_032718475.1 Nemertoderma westbladi | reverse complement strand
AAAGTTTTGAGTAATTTTTATATTTTTAAAGTTTAATTTCCGCGTACATATCGTGATTTATGGGACCCTATAAGTTCTCAACTTTCTAGTTCCTGTAACTTTTAATAATAATAATAATAATAATAATAAATAATAATAATAATATACAGATCAGCAGATATAGGCAATTTTCAGATTTTAGTGTTAAATATTGAATATTCTGATATTTCCAACAGTGTTCGATTCGCAGTTGATCAGACAGCTACCACTGTCTGCAGGTCTGACTTTACTGCTCCTTTACTTTTCAATTTTTTTTTGTGATTTGGTAGGCCTTATCATTCGGCAGTTCGGTGTTATGTAAAATGCAGTGACAGAGTATTGGGGTGTAAGGTGTGTCGTTATAATGCCAGAGCCCAGAATGCAGTGGTGCCCTATACTGCTATCAGGCTATAGGTATCAGGTTTGCTGGTTTGGTAGCCTACCCAACCCACCTTGACCTTGGCACCTTTCCATAGGCCTAATCGAAACGATACAGACTGGCTGACAGAGTGAGTAAGCAAAAATAAATCGTTAACTTTACAGCTTTAGGCATAGCAACATACGCCTAAGCTGGTTTCATTGAGCTAGTAATGTGCAATGCAGTACCGGCAGACCGGTAATGCAATGCTCACTGAATGAATTGAATTGAACTCTCTTTTTTATTAAAATTATAAAAACATATAAGTAACGAAATTAACAATTTAAATACACTGAAATTGGAACCGCAATAATTATAAATAACCACGACATCAATAACTACTCACTATCATGTAAAAAAACATTTTATAGTGTATTATTATATTGTATTTAATAAAATTAAAAGAAAAAGAGGGGAAGACCACCAAGGCAAATTGCACTTATTGGGGGCGCTGCGCAGCATCACCAAAAAATTATTATAATGCAAAAACATTGTATTACATCCGCAATGAAATAAAAAAAGTAAACTACGAGATGTTCATAAAAGGGACGAAAGTGTATACATACCAAATAGAAAATAAATAAAAATAATCATAATCACGCGTGATAATCAATCGAATCTATTAAAATGACGATGTTCTAACAAATTACAAGTATTAAGTTTGTCACAAAAGGACTTAACACTTACTGCTTCGACTACGTCACTGGGAAGTGAGTTCCATATTGGCACTACTCTATTGGCAAACGAATGTTTAAATACATCAACTCTATATGAAGACATATAGAGTTTACTTCTGTGTCCTCTCAGACTACTTCTGTACACACTTGCGTAGGTGAAAAAATCATGAAAATCCAAATCAACCAGATTACGTTCTATATTGTATACCATTTTAAAATCAAAAACGATACGATGCATCTCTAAGGGCTGTAAATTAAGGTAATCAAGCCTTTCCATATAGCTAATATATGATAAACTGCACCGCGCAAAAAGCCTTTGAGTAAAATATCTCTGTACGCATTCTATGAGGTCGATGTTATACATCTGATATGGGGACCAGATAACGGTACAGTATTCCACTAAGGGTCGAACAAAGGCCTTATACGCTGTTACCAAAGCACTAACAGAGCTAGTGTAAAAAGAACGAAAAATCATGTTAATGATCTTAAACGCTTTTTTTACACGCTCTTTACAATATAACGAAAATTTCAGGTCATCACATATCGTAATGCCCAGATCCTTAAAACTTCTAACAGCTTCCAGTTTCGTATTGTTTAAGTAATAAGACGGCTTCAAATTTTTACCACCAATATTAAGTACTTTACATTTATGCGGTGCAACTGGTAGTTACCAGGTATCAGACCACAAGTTAAGTGTAGTCAACGCATTGGATAAAAAGAAGGAGTCTATGTTACAACTATACAACTTTATATCATCTGCATATAATTTACAATGCACTGAATCAAGCAATGGAGGAAGATCATTGATATACAACACAAACAAAACAGGTCCAATGACACTTCCTTGAGGTGTACCCGAAGGTACATTACGGTAATTAGATAAGCTATTACCTACCATAACACGCTGAGTGCGGTCAGTTAGGAAAGCTTTCAACCAAGCATACAAGTTTCCCACTATACCATATCCAGCAAGTTTGCACATAAGCTTCGCATGAACTACTTGGTCGAATGCTTTTGCGAAGTCCACATATAAAACATCCACTTGTAATTTTTTGTCTATATATTTGCACCAATCATGAGTACATTCCAATAACTGGGTAGCGGTAGAACGGCGCTTCATAAACCCGTGTTGGGCGCGAGATATTAATTTATGCTCTAGAAGATATACTAGTAATTCATTCTTAATTAAAGATTCCATAATCTTGCAGGCCACGCATGTTAACGATACGGGCCTATAATTATACGGGTTAGAAGCGTCGTCCTTTTTGTAAATGGGCACAATAATAGCTGTAAGCCAAATTCTAGGTAAAGCATGTGTGCAAAAAGAAACCTCAAAAATATGGGAAAGTGGTGTAGCCAAAGACTGAGCTAATTCGAAAAATAAAATATTCGGAAAACCATCTGGGGTAGAACTAGTCTTTTTACCAAGTTGTTTTAATACTGGTAAAATCCTACTAGCACTAAAATCAATATTCCCTTTAGATACATTATCATTAACCCTAGAATTGAAAGGAGGTAAATCACCGTTATCTTTACTATAATTTTCCGATAATACCTTAGACATGATCCGAGCTTTTGTGAGGTAATCCACAATGATAGAGCCATTATATTTCAAAGGGGCAACACCAGTCTTATAATTCCGTTTAGAATTAACATATTTAAATATTGCATCAGGTTTCCCAGATGTTAAGATACGGTTTTCCCTGGCACAAAAGCAAATCTAAAAATTGCACGAGAAACTTCCTTTGAACACTTTTTATATTCATTATTACCAGTGTCTTTGTGTCTGCGGTAGTGACTGTGTGCGGTCATATGTTCTGGGTAATATTTATTTTTTCTAGTGGGGGCAATACTTTTAAATGGGATAAATAACACAATACCATGTTTTAAAATAGACGCAAATGCGGACCAAAAATCATCGACTGTAATACATGTATTATACACTTCATACCAGTCAATCGAATCTAAGTATTCACAAAAGCTTTGAAATTTTCCATTTTTAAAATCATAGTAACCAATATTTTCATTTGAAATGGGCTGTTCAACACCACATAGCTTAAAAAATACACATCCATCATGATCGGTACGTACTGGTGGATGAGACACCATGATATTTGAAACACAAAATTCATCAGTACAGAGTAAAATATCTAAAATGTTATCACCACGAGTTGGTTCGTGAACAAGCACTGCATCGGGCTGTCGGGTAATTTGGTTTTGGTTGTTTTGTTAGGCCTTTCTGCCTTTCATCTACTGGCAGAGCAACGGCAAGGTTTGCGAGGCCATAACAGGAAACTGTTTGCACAGCCTCTGAGCCTAGCAGGCTAGTCGTTGTCAGAAATCGTTTTGCCAGCCGTATAGTATCCGTGTGGAACTCCTTGCCCTCAGATGCTGTTAATGGACGTAATTTGTATATTTTTAATTGCCATATACGTCATATTGCTGTATTGATTTTAGTCACTTGTGTAATTTTGTTTAAATATGCACACATTATACCCCGCCTCGTATTTTGATTTGATTTTGATTTTTATATTTTTTTTATATTTTCTCTGTTAATAATGACCGACCATGTTTTACCATTTTATTTTTTTTAGTTTGCAATATTTTTACTTAATTCTGTAATTCCAATAGAGATACGCTCGTAAGTGCAACATTGCCTGGGTTATCTTCTCCTCCATACATATAATTGTTTAATTAAAGGTCTGATTTAATTTCATTTTGTGAATATGTAGGCCTATGTCATTAAGATTAATTTTAAATAATTAATTATTTTATTTGTCAGTGCAATTATTTGGAGTGCAATTACATTACATTACATTACTGATTACAGACCGGTCTGCGGTCAGGCGGTAGGCTACCGTGACCGTACCGCTAAAAAATACCGGTAACTTTTGTTCAATACAATGAATTAGTAGGTCTATCTGTCTATGTCAGTTGTCAGTCTGTCAGTGCCTGAGTCTGTGAGTGCAGCTGCAGCAGTGATCAACCTAGTGAACCTACTGAACTGACCTATTCCACAGTTCCAGCAGTCGGGCTGTCGGGGAGAAGTTCAAATTTCAACGGAGTTGAAATTTAAAACTTTTTTTTTTAAATTCAACTTTTAAGTTGTAAATTCAACTCTAAAATGGCAGGAGGCGCAGAAGGCCCCCAAGATGTGACAGAAGGGGTGTTTTTATTGTTTTTATGGATGTACCGTAATTCGGGGTGACTTGATACATTGAGGTGACTTGATACAGCAAGTTATACTTTTTTTCTTTAACGGATTGTGGGCGATTGCGTGATGTTATGATAAAAATTGAAATATTAGAAGATGTCTGAATAAATTGTCTATTAAATAGTAAAATAAATTTTGTCATTGCTTCGCATTTGTGATCACTAGAGCCAAGAATGCATTGTTCAAAAATTCACTTTTTTTCAATGTCAAAATATAGGTCGAATTTTTGACACTTTGGGTTAATGTTGTTCAAAAATGATTTTTACAGATGCTAATAGATGAGTTTGAATATTATGATCCTAAAAAAAATTTACAAATTTTCATATGAATTGGGGGTGGAGTGCCCGTTTTTTGAAAGTGTGTCTCAAAATGGGGTGATTTAGTTTGCAGTTTTTTCTAAAATGTTTTGTCTTATTTACTGGTGTCAGGATGTCACAATGCAATGACTTCTTTTTCGTTTTTAAACTTCAATTTAACTTGTTAAATATTGTTATATGTTAAATTTTCTAAAATATTTTATCTTTACTTAAACCTTAAATTTGCAAAATTTGTGCTTAAATTCATTGTTTTAGTTTCCAGTTTTTTCTAAAATGTATTGTCTTACTTACTGGTGTCAGGATGTCACTATGCAATGAAGGTCTTTTTCGTTTTTAAAGTGCAATTTAACTTGTTAAATATGAAATATTTTGCCACAAAAAATGGAGTTATTTTTAATTTTAGCCATAATTTTATATCCACGTCAGGTGGGGACTTCGTTCTTTTTTTAAAATTTCCACGATGCATCAAGTCACCCCCACAGCCTACAACATGATCCCAACTCATTCACAGAGTGGTATTATTGCGGAAAATTTGCTTGTGTATCAAGGCGCCTCATATTTACCTTGCCAAGTAATAGTGTTATGATAAAAAACTAATAAATTTTGAACTAAAAAATTAACTGTTTTTCTGCACATATGCTTAAAACATATGTAAGTATGGAAATCGAAAACGAAATAGTTGAAATGGGTCCGATGTGGCTTTTAGACGGACCCGTTGAAATAACCTGCCACGAATGCATATGACGACATAAATACATACAAGACAATACATATGTCAATTAAAATTTCCGTACTTACATATGTTTTCAGCATATGTGCAGAAAAACAGGAAAATGTGCGCGCAAGCGCGTACACGTATGCCATGTGCGCGCAAGCGCGCACATGTGGCTTGCTCTGTGGGCGCACGGCGCACGTTTTTGGCCTTTTCTGCGCACGCGCACGCGCACCCATTATTTTACCGCGCACAACGCGTTTTAATTTTTGCAAACATTTTCCAGGCTGGTCCCCCCGTACGCCCATTCTGCTAAGTAGGGCATGTACGCCGAACGCGTTCGGCGCACAATTTTTTCCAGAATTTGGAGCAGGCGCAGAAAATTGAGAGCGCAGCGCAGCGCCGCGCAGGCGCAGAAAATTTAGAGCGCGGCGCGACAGGCGCAGGCGCAGAAAATTGATAGCACGGCTCAGACTTGCATTACAGCACTAAGTCAGTACCGGTAAGTCTGTAAGTAGACCTACCCGCTACCCCTGCTGCCCTGGCAGTCTGCCGACTACCGGCAGACCGGTAACAGGGTAATGACAATACAGATAAGACTGTAAGAAATACTGAAATAATAAGCCTCCTACTTGCTACTTGGCTGCTTGGTGTGCTTTAGGCCAGTACAGCAGTAGGCAGGCAGGTACGTGGTAGGAGATTTCGCGCAGTATTTCTGCTGTGCGCGCCAATCTCGCGCAGAATTTCTGCTGCGCGCGCCAATCTCGCGCAGTTTTTCTGCTGCGCACGCGGATTTTGCACTGTTTTCGACTGTGCAGGCGCACATTTTTTTCTGCGCCGCGTCGCGTTCGGCGCACAAAAAAATCACTTAGCACTGACCGCTGCCGCTGACCGGTATGATAATAAACTGATAGAGGTCAGAAGGTTATTACGGTAATTATTAAGAGTGGGAGTAGGCCTACGTTACGTACTGACGTAGGCCTATCCAGCTATCAGCCTATATATTATTGCCGATGCAGCTGCTGCCTTGGATGTTGGACCGATAGCGATAGAAATTACTTATTACAGTATTATATAGGCCTACAGGTGACAGGTAGTGTATGTCGTACAGTAGGCTACATCAGTCAGTAGGCCTATGTCTGTATGTCAGTACCACCATCTGCATACCTGCTGACTTGCATGCCAGCATACAGTAATACTGCATACTCAGTCAGTCAGTTATACTGCAGTACCGTACTGTACTATCCCCATATCTGACAGTGCTATACTGAATGTGAAACCGTATTAAAATCAATTAGACTTTGCGATTGCGACATAAGAAACTATCTCATTTAATTAGAATAAAATCTTTTCGACCTTCGTGTGGGGCGAGCGACGAAAGTAAGCGAGCTTAGCATACAGCAGTACAGGTACCACTAATTCAATCGGTGTGTCTGTGGGGCGAGCCACGAAGTGAGTGAGCCTTAGCGTAGTGGTACCATTAATCAACCTGTCGTTCTGTCGCTTTTTTTGCAGTGTTCAATTTTAAACGTTAATAGCTCGGCCAATCTTCGATGAAATCTATCCAAACTTGGTACACATGTTGTTTGGCAAAAGTTTATAAATTTTCCAAGTTGAATTTTCGTGTGGCCTTCGAGAAGCTAAGATAATAGCAGTTAATTAGTTAATTAAATTGATTATGGTAAAAACAGCACTTTCAACCTGCCTGTTAAAGGAAATTAATTATTTTACAGTATAAGACTTCAATAATTATACTTAAAAATTATACAGATGTAATCCACATACCCCATTATATTATAGTTTTTAATTAGTTCAAGTGATTTGCTTTAATAAATGTGTCTTTAATTGATCTAAAGTAATTAAAACGGCATAAAAAATTGATTATCATTAAATACTGCTAATTTATTGGCCAACATGCAAGTTGGCTGGTACATCGATGGGAAGGATGTGTGTGTAAGGCAGCCAGGTGCTGGGAATGCTGGTAGAGATTGATTGGTAGAGGGAATGGGGAACGGCTGGTAGAGAGATTGGCCAGTGTTCGCGCTTTCAGACCTTTAGCAGTTTAACCTGCCAATTTTAATTGTCCTTTTGATTATGAATCGACTTTGCCCGTACCAATTACCTGGTGCACTGAATTTACATCTGCCGAAGCCAGTGTATCACCCACGGTGTGGGAGACTGGATTCGGGTTCCGGAGGAAGTATTGCGGTGTAAGCTACTTTGTATTATTCGATTGATCGCTACTATATAATCTCTGACAACTATATTTACTTTCGGGGAAATATTAACAGTTCCTTTAGGACGTGGCGCTTTAAGTATAAAACAGAGTTATGACTTATACTAATCACAACTAGATGGCCATAGAGTTTCGTAAATAGCGCATTCTTTAGGAGATGCTTTATTAACCTTCACACGACTTCACACTAATTCACACTAATTTGCCGACCGTCACTGATTTTGATCATATATAAGGAGGATTGCAACTGACACGTAGGGATTATGAAATAGCATTTAATTCACACAAAAACCACTATAATTTAAGTCGCAGTTGCTACCGGTAAACTCTTTCTCCGCTTACCTCAGTAATCAAGAAGATTGAGGGGTTTACGATTATTTATCGGTATTCTCCAAATATAACATCCATTAATATAAACAACAATTAACACAATATAAAAAAACAGCAGTAAAACAGTGCGGTGAACAGTCAGTATGTGTTCAGTCATTAAATGCGCATGAATGATGCGTATGATTTGAATTGCATGAATTGTTCGTGGTGCAGTGATTCAGTTAATAGATTTACGTCCTTATAACTCCAGCCATCAGATGTTCTTGGGCTAAAGTCTGAAAAGACCGTACTTAGTACAGAATTCTGAGAGGAATCTAATTCTCAGAAAAACGATACCTAAATGCGCATGCGCTAGTTTTCTTAGGTAGGTCTCTGCTGGCATAACTGGGAAGATTGCTCTGATTGGCTCAAATAAGCTTGAACAAAGAAATCTCCATGTACACAAAGAATCAGCTGACAGATTTCGTCATCTTGGTTCTAATTTCTTTCCGACGCGTAGTTGAACAATTTTAGGGCTATTTTAGAGTATTCTGCGCATTGCGTAAAAATGACTTGTTATGTCCGCAAAAGCTTTTACACCGCTCCCAGAAAATGGGATTTAAGTCTATAAAATATAAAAAATCACAGTTTCTAAAATACAAAACTACTCTAAACTATCAGTCCTTCTTTCGTGAACGGCGTTTACGAAGTTTTTTTAGACTAGTAAGAGTATTTTTCTCTTTGGGGCGAGCCACTTTACTAGGAGGGCTATAACTCCTGGGGGAAGGGTGCAATACGATTGCATCATAAGGTTTTGGATTACGGTCGATGTATCCGCCGGTCGAGGTACCCGGTTGATCGATATCAACATCGGTGGAACGAGGGCGAACAACCTTTAGAGCTCGTTTCAGGATGGCAGCTCTTACCGGTCCTTGATGGGTCGTTTGTACGACAGCGGTAGGTTGACCGTGTGTAGTGAGAAATTTCCTTGGTTTGATTGTTCTCTCTAATTCGCGTTCTCTGGCTTTATATTCACATGGTTGTCTATGAACTTCTTGTAACTCAGGATGTGAGTTTATGAACAAATCACCATATTCTTTATTCCTTGAACAATACATATAAATTCCAATGGACTAATCGAGTTTTAATAAATCCATCGAGATTATAGCCCTGCAAACAATGTATTGTTAAAAAGCTGTTACTAAAATGTTATTTAATGACATATATAACATTATTTCAAATTGTTAGATTAATGATAAAAAAACTGTAAATTGGCCAAGAAATATGACGTTATATACTAACGTTATTATTTCGTTTTTAATAACATTAAAATAACAAAGCCCGGATGGTTACATATATCATTACTTTTATGTTATTCCTTATCAGTATTATTGTATTTTTATTGACATTAAAATAACAACGGCATAATGTTTATTTAGATCGTTACTGTTATGTTATTTCTTAACATAAAAATATTGTTTGCTAAAAACGTAACATTAAATTTATGTGCAATTAAGCCCTTCTCTCATGTTTTATGGTTCGCTTGCTCTCAAACTAATAATCCCCCTCCATTGCCGTTCTTTATTATCGTTCTTTGTAATTGCCAAACCCTTTATTGAATAATTAATTAATAATTTCCCTACGCATGTTGATATGGTAGTGGCAGGCTACAATCTCTAACACAGTTTGATTGAATACAATTTTGTTGTAGGCAATTGTATGCAAATTAATAGCAATTAAAACGTATAACATGAATTGAATTTTTTGTATAATGACCAGTCAGAAACAAATAATGAAATAAACAGCAAAATCAAAGTAAAATATCACAGAATAAGTAAACAACAAATATATGGCTGTATGGCCCATTACGTAAATGGTTTTGATATTTCGGTTAAAGTTAATCACAGACTTAAAAAGAATATGTGTATGACGTAATAATAAGTGATAACAACATAATGAATTGCATCAATTAAAATACTTTGAGTTAATATTATTCACTAGATTTATAGATCTGATTTGTAGTCTATATAAAATAATGTAGATAGATAGATATGTTTATTGACAATTTACATATGCGGTACAAATAATATCAAATATAATACTGCACAAAACCTTTACGATAATTAGTTATAACGAACCTGTCTTTAGACTGGGTAGTTTTTGTCTAAAGCTGAGGCCGGCAAAAACACGATGGATATATTTACCTATATATTTACCTATATCACTATATATGTCACTATGTATGTTCACCAAATGGCTTGAAACCACTTGCATGCATTGTAAAATTGTAAACGCAAGTATTTATAAATTGTTGTCTAGTTGTTGAATAAAAAAGTTGGGAACGATTCGAAGTGCGATATTCGAAATATTTGCATATTTTCAACATTATTGAACGCGAAATTAAATACCCACAACTCCCTTGCTTGAAATGTTTTTCAGGTGATTGATATTTAGCAATTATTATGAGGTTACTTACTACTGAAATCTGACAGAATGCCAAACGTATTATTATAGTTCTATCTCTATTCAGCCAGTTAGTGTAATGTCAAGCAGTACATCATTTATATATCGTATGTATCTATAGGGCCTAATTGTCATCGTTATAATACTGTCATCAACTTAGGCTAGGCTCAATTGTAATGCAAAGGCTTAGTAGGTTTTGTATATCTGGGACGTTTACAACAGCTGTCGATTAAACTAACAAAACCATAAAACTGAACCAGGGTGGCTGCCAGCCGGGTACCAACGGCTGTTGGGTAGACTTAAGGGAACATTTCACAAACTTTCATAGGATGCTTGTACATGTACATTATATTGGTTGCTCCGATGTTTTTATTAGGCTAACTGAGAATGTATCAGGTATAAATACTGTAATTATAGTGTTCTTTATTTTATTTATCTAATACAGAAAAGACCCCTCCGCAGAATAAACTGCTCTTTTGGCCGTTTCTCAGGTTGTGGATATGGATACCATTTCACACATCATCGTAGTAATTGTGATTATGATTTGTTTGCCTAGGCGAATGTGTATTACATTAGATGGGAGGCAGTTTTTTGGTTGATGCAAGTCATTCTTGGTTTGCATCTTCCAATCCCATCTGTTTCTTGGAGTCTGTGTAAGACAGGTTCGTTTAAAGCCATCTTGATGGCGTTCTAGTTGACACAGTTATATAATTGTCCAGTAGATTTTTGAAACGTCTATTTTGTCTTGAGAACTTTAGCGAATACTAAAATTATTTGAATGTAATTTAACAGAAAAATAACAAACAAACCGACATAATAAACCTGAATATCTAGTGAATGGTAATAACCTCAGCCCTCCCAGCCAAAAAAATCGAGAAAAAAAAGGAAAAAAGGATTTAATATTTTCAAAAAAAAAGGAGAAAAAGGATAGGATGCAGTTAAAAAAAAGGAAAAAAAGATAGGATGCAGTTCAAAAAAAAGGAAAAAAAGGATCGGATACGGTTAAAAAAAAAGGGGAAAACTGAATAGATATTATCTTTACAAAAGTAATAGTAAACATTATGTATTTAGTGCTGTTTCTTGATTCTATTTCATTAACGTTACTGTTTATACTATGAAGAATCCCATAAAGAAACGTCACTGTTTTAAATGACAGGAAGATATCAAAGAAAGTTAAAAAATATAAACACGCAGGAAAGAGAACAATGGCAATGGCAATATAATTAATATTAATATTAATTATAGTTAATATATTAATATTATTAATATAATTATACTGATATTTTCACCTTTTTTGCCTAGTTATCAGAGATGGTCGAGCTCCGCCGATTGATGGTCATTGATAGAGGTTTATCAAATGATTGTAAATATAACTTTAGTTTGAAAGTGATATAAAACCTTTGGAATGGATTTCCGGTCGTGGCTAATTTATATAAATAACAAAAATGCTTTTAGACGCAATCAAAATTCAACCATATCCAGGGGAAAATGGACGCAAATAACAGCCGATTGGAGCAAAAATGAAACTGTAACTTGTTATAGGCTTTCATTTATTGTTTTGGTTAGAATAGACTGCCACTGCAACCTGTTCCTTTCCCTAAATTGAAATCATCATTGTTGATTCACCAAGGCGGTTTTGCGTCAATTATAATAAATCACACGCTAAAAATGTAGCTGCGGAGAGAACTTAAAAAATAATATACATATTTTCTGAGACAGAGACAGCCTCTGTCTCAGAAATAAATATATTAAAGTTCTCTCCACAGCTACATTTTTATGGTACCGTAGCTTTGCTTGTGATTTTTGTGAAAAAAATATCTAATCAAAATATAATAGGCATATATATGCCCTGCCCGTCAATCTCTGTTATAACCTTGTCAATATCAGCAGCAAGCTGAAATTTCAGTTTATCTGCCAATGATTGCTGGGATCTAATGGTTTCCATTGGTACCGGTACCGTTAAGTATGATTGCAGGAAAATAACTTGTCCTGTACATTGTTATTAGTTTACTACAAGCCAAGGACAACTATACTGATAGTATATAGTAAGTACTGAAATCGTCATATATGGAACTACAGTCAGACAGTGGTACAGTACCGGTAATTGATTAAACTGCACGACCAGTCCATCTGTCTCCCGCTGCCTTGTACTGAATAGATGTTACAACTTACAGCAGGCTATTTTCTGAACTAAAAAAAGGAAAAAAAGGTGTGCAAATGGACAAAATAAAAGGGAAAAAGGGAAAATTCTAAAAAAAAGGAAAAAAAGGAAACGTTCTAAAAAAAAGGAAAAAAAAGGAAAAAAGGAAACTCTGGGAGGCCTGTAACCTACGCTTAATATACAGACATTACTGACTCTATATACCTACACAATTGTTCAATATTATCCATATTACCATTGAAAAAGATACATATACATGTACATATAGTGGGTTTAATAAATAATACCTCACAACAATGTTAAATTTATTAAAAGGAGCAGGTTACAGTTGGCTACAGAGGCACATATACAGATTTTACAGATTTATTTCTGGGAGAGTAATCAGTACTTATTTGAATCGATATCTCCCTGGAGAGGGATGATTTTGATTGCATCGCAAATCCTCCCTATCTGAACAAATCATATTTAAAAAATTAAATGTTAATTATAATTATAGCTGAGTGAGCTTCATTTATTAAACTGTAAAAATAAATCAATAGGCCTAGGCCCTACAAAAGTACAATCTAAAAACTGAAACAATAAATAGTTTGTAATAACAGTTAATGTGAAGTTTTCAAATCGAAATCGAATCGAAAGTTTTATAGTAATGCTGTCCCTGTGCCCTGCCCCTTCAACTGAAAACTGGGACCTCCCAATAATAAGAATTCCAATCTTTAGTCCTCGGCTGTTGAAATCCACCATCAGTACAGACAAATAAAGTCAATCCTCCACCTGTCAGTGCTGGTTTAAGGGGACTTCCTGGTCCTGGCAGACTTGAATTCTGTAATTGGTAGGTCTAATGAAGTAATGTGTGAATCCAGAGGGTAAAGGCGAACTCGCATTCAGGTAGATATGTTTTATTTATGAGTTCAGTTTAAATAAATCACAAAACCAAAACTATAAAACCAAAAATATGAGCTACTGTACAGTGCAGTAGGCCTGCAGTAACTACACTACAGCACTACAGTAATATAGAGATAGGCCTTGCAGTACAGCAGTATAACAATACATATACGCAATAAACATTGAATACAGGCATGCCAGAATGAGTATTGTACAACATACCATACTGTGTACTATTTTACATGTGGAAAATTCCTCCATTACCGCCAATTTTAAAATTAGCCAATCATCAATCTCAGATTAGATAATAGAAGTGACAGCAGCGTCTATCGCATAATGTTTATTTTATGTGACAAAATAACATTGTTCTGATATGTAACAAACCATGTTCTTAAAATGTTAGAACTAAACACTTATAAAACATTTTTGACTAATGTTTATGTTCTCACATTAAAATTATGTTTTTCTAACATCAACAGTTATCATTTATTTAATGTCTGACAAAGACATTATAGAGTAATGTTAAAATAACATATATTGAACATCTAAATATTCTATCAAACAAGGGAATGACATTTATCAACATTTATAACAAATTAATGATGTTTTTCTGACATTCCTCGAAAGTAAATTGTTTGCAGGGAGGGAGGTATTACGTCCTTTTCTATTCTTGAAACATTGTAAGGTTTTCTGAATGAGTTTACCTTGACCAATTGATCTAAATGTTTTTGTAGTTGTTCGAGTTCAACAAGATCGAGGGGATCCATCAATGGTAGAAACTTTAAACTATGTGTAGGATCTTCCGATTTCACCATATAATATTGAGTTAAGTGGACATAATAGGGGTGATCTTTGATCCCGTAAAATGAGTTCGGTAAAGGTCTAGAGCATAGGTTAACCTCGTGTACCATACAACGAACAAGATCCAGTCGGTTGTCCGGAGGTTCAATAGTATACCGTCGACACAAGCAGCCTCGATTGGTGGACGTTGTAACATAGGAGCGTCAGCGATAAGATCTTTAGATCTTAAATTGATATCAACCAGTTGGGGTTGTACCATGGCGAAGAGTTTATCTCCGAAATGGGGAACCATCGAAGGATGAATGATGGTTTTTGAATAGAGATCAGTCATAAGGATTTGAGCTTCCGGTTGGGCTAAAGCTGCTTCCTCTCTCTCATCCCTTTCGATGTGCTTCTCCTCGAGCTGATTTTCCTCCGCTTGTTGTTGGAAGCGTTCGTCCAAGAACTCTTATAGAGAGTATGTTCGTCCAAGTTCTATATTTTCCTCAAGATTCTGGATTTCCCGATCGAACTGAGGTAAAGCCAATTCTTTTACCGCTTGGACTTGTTGTTGCAATTTACATTTGTCTAAACAATCGTAGGTTCCTTTTCCGATCTTTTGCCGAATAGCGTCTAGAGCATTTCGTACAACGCTTTCCTCCACCTCAGTGACAGGTTATATCGGAGTTAAACTGGGACGATTATATGGGTTGAACGGAGATATTAGATGTCCGCGTCCCAATCCGGCTAGGTAGGATGGATGACTATCTAGAGAGCCCACAACCGGAGTGCCACCGACTAATTGTTCGGGTAACACTAGATCTTTGAACAATGAGTAATATTCAGGAGGATCCATCATACTATTAGGATCAAGAGTCTGAGGTCGCACCAGGGAATGAGGAGGTCTGACCGAGTATTCCGGAACTCTGATCATAGGTTTATTTAAGGATCGTTTGAGTCGAGCGAGCGTAGGTAATACGTCGAATAAGTTTCGCTCAAAACTCCCGTAAGTATAGCGAGTAAAATTGTGTTTAGCGCAACATCTCCGCGGATTTTTATGTCTTTCCGTTTGTTGATTGGGTCTAGGGCATTCATCGCAGTAATACCAAAGACGCATGTCTTGTAAGGGAAATGCTGGTGATCTTTCTCCAGTTTTACAATATTCCTCCATCTGTTCGAAGCTATCCGGTACAACAGGTAGCGGACGATCGGCGGTAGGATACATCATAGTAAAATAGAGTCGTTTGAGTTCTACCATAGGGTTATGATGTATACCTTGAGGATATCGAGTTTCTAGATTTTGTTGACTAGCCACATTGAGATAAGTTTCTCTCAAGAATTCTAAATATTTGTTGAAGTCACTACGTTTATCCGGTTCTTCAACATCTTCTCTTTCGAGTCGGTTTCGAATAGAATTTTCATGTTCAATTCTCAGTTTATCATTCCGACTCCGCTGGGCATGATATTTAAATAGAATCATTTCCCTTTCGGTGTCTACATCGTCCGTATCGTGTAAATCGATAGGATGAGCAGTAGTTAAGAAGTCCATATACGTACCATACGATGCGTATAGCGAGCGGTGAATTTCCGATAGTCCAATTCACGCTTGAGCTGTTCCTTTGACATTGGCGGTACGATATAACGGCCATCGTCTTCCGTCGTGTGTTGACTAGCATCGCCGCTTATCAAACTATCAACAAACGCTTGCAGTGGTAGGGTATATCGCTCCCTGATACCAAGATCATCTTCTATCAACTCAGTCATAACTGCTATATGAGTTTATCGATATTATAGTTAATAATAATAAGGCTAGGGGTCGTCGCTACCTCCCCCTCTATGCCCCCGGACAGCGTGAGATCCTCAACGCTGATGTACTGTCGTCGCTGTGCCTCTCGCCAATGTAGTAGCTACACAACGACAACAATAACCAGCGCGAGTCAATCCACTGTACGTCCCAGTGGCTTGGATATACTGGAGGTACTTGCTACAGATGCAGAGTAACTTTCACAACTGTGACTCACTACTGTAAACACACTTTAGTAGTAACATTCACCTATAAATACACAAATTCCACATTCCTGCCACAATTTGTACAAATTAGGGCCATTTGTCCGTTAGTCAAATGCCTTCCAGAATGCCACGTTATTATTATGTATCCCTAGATACTAGCAAGGTGCTATTTATTCCGCATGCTATTCAATGGGGCAAGCTTTCTATTGTTCTTTTAACTCACTTCTAATTCTAGCGTGGTTGTTACTATGGTGACATTATGCAAAGCTAGCGGTAGAATTGGGGTATTTCTCATGCATACAGATCTGGGATGCTATTTAATAGTGATTCTTTAATTGTCAATATTCTCCTTATACATGATTTTATGAATTTTATCGGCTATTGACTGTACACTGGAGATTCTCTCACACTGATATACTTAATAGGGTGAATCTCCGCTCCCATGATCTATTAATTAACGGAATTTTGGGAATGTTTATAAATTGTATAAAATGACAATTTACTAAATTCATGAGAGGATATGAATTTAAAAATTTATTCCCGTGAATTTTATTATTTGCTGTTTAAAATAGACAAAGTTTTATTCCAGAACATGTCTGGGGACTGGGATCCTTAATTCCAGAATTTTGTCTTTTAAGAGTATCAGACGAGTATCACTACGATATCTTAATCGACTAGAATTTTAGAGGATCTAAAGGTTTAACAGATTTGTTTATAATTTTTAGATTTAATTTGTTAACATTTCCTCTATTTTAACATTTGTTATAACAAATGTTGTAAATATTTATCAAATATTTACTATTTAATATTTAGGATGGGCACCGATTTATTCCAGAACATGTCTGGGGACGTTAACCACTGATTCTAGAATTTTGCCTTTCAAGTATATCGGTGGGTGCCGCGATATCTTAATCGACTAGAATTTCAGATGGTCAAAGGGTTTAACAGATTTATTTTGCGCTTCAACGCTACTGTTGAATGGACATCTTTCTACTATATGTATTATTTAAGATATGGTATGAGAGCAATATTGCAAGAAGCAATGTCAGTGAGAAGAGGCAAGTCGTTTCCAAGGTCTACCCAGAGCTTGGTTTAGCCGAGACACGAGGATCTGAACTTTGCATTCCTAATACTCTACTTACCAATAATACTTAAGTATAGTAGGGGCGGTATATTGTACTTTAATAAGTACTGACATTTCATCTTACTGTAGTCACGTATTTATAGTGGGATACGGACAGTAAGGAAAGAGAAAACGAAATTATTTCTTGCCGTTAACGAAATATATTATAATTAATTAAGTAATAAGACACTAATATATTGCACTAATCTACTGAATAATCGTTAAAATATTATTCTACTAAACAAAATTAAAGAAAACGATTATAATAATTCCGCAGAAGGTCCTGGGCAGTTAACATCAATTCATTATATTGAGGTAGCGACTGTAGATATGGTTCATACACTACATGCGAAGGATCCACCGCCCAGAATCCATAGCCTACCTTGAACGGCAACCACCTCATCTGGGCTTGAATATGGTAATCTGCTGCACTTTCCCACTTATCTAACATCTCCCGGAGTAGGTTGGCACTGTGGTTCTGGAAGGAATCGTCACGTACCTGGCACTTCGAACTACGGTGTCCCTTCACCCCGCAATATCCATACTGAGAAATGAAGACGGTACAGGTATGAAACGAATGGTCGGTCTCATTGCACGTCTTATGCATGAACATCCAATCAGCAGGGATCATTTCTACTGCTGCGCCCTGATTGGCTCATTTAAGAGACAAGGGCCTCCCTTAATAACCGAATTGCTATTTAATACATCCCCACCAATATATTAGGTCATTACTTCAATTGCAAGTTACGATTAACATCATTTACCATTATTTTGTTTTCGAATTTAATATTATTTATTAAGATTATTTATTTGTTATCATTAGTCAACAACCCACTTATATAGTTGTATTATTATCATTTCGCCACGTTATCGCTCATCGTCGACAACAAACTTTCCGCGTAGCCGTCGCGTAATATTCTTCCGATACCATTCCGTTCTATCGGTAAATAAACTCTCTCGTCGTCCACGTCAACCAACTTCTTCACGAACATCCAAACTTCTTCTTTCCGTGAATATTAACTGCCACCGTAAGTAAAATCTGCCTTCCACCATCTAGCTATACTTTCGATGCCGCTAGCAAACAATTTACATTTAATGTCTACCGGTACAACAGTATTGCAGTAGGCTCATTATTAATTACTATCAGACTGCGGTGCCACCGATACCCTAAACCGTGATCGAGGCATTCTATCAATAGGCCTACATCTGTCTATCTGCTTACAGTATTTTTTATCTTTTTACTAATAATCAACTTATTTTTATAGTGTCATTTCGCCGCGTTATCGCTCATCCTCGACAACAAACTTTCCGCGAATCCGTCGCGTAATATTTTTCCGATACCATTCCGTTCTATCGGTTAATAAATTCTCTCGTTATTATTATTATATTATTTGGGTGGAGACACCGCTGTCATAGAAGCGTACAAATAAAACTGCACATAATAAAATAAAACAGGAGAAAGTTGAACAGAGAATAAAACAAAACGACTTATACTATGGCACCATATTAAAATAAGATTAAAAACGAAATTAAAATACGCTAAAATATTATTACATGTTAAAATAAAAGTGTAGGTCGCTAAAAAGAGTTGAACTCAGATAGAACTAATGATATGAAAAATAGAAAATAATTAGAAATTGGCATAGTTACAAATTGCGGTCAAATTTAATCCAATTATTAAAATCGCACACATAAATATGGCGTTTGAACAATTCAACTGAGGGGGCAGTCACTGCAACGTAAGGTAGATTGTTCCAAACAGGCACAACACGATTTGTAAATGAGTTCTGCACCGCAACAGTTCTGCAATGTCCTTGCTGCAATTTGTAAGGGTGCCCCCTCAGTCTTATTGAAGATGAGTTTACATTTACAAATAAATTATTAGATTCTAATGAAATAAAACCGTTGAGTATTTTAAAAACAGTAATTAGGTCAATATGAACTCGTCTAAGTTCTAGTGATTGTAATTTCAAAATTTTTAGCCTTCTTAGGTAACAAGCATCAGTATCTAAATAGCACCGGTGGAATAACCTACGGGTAAAATATCTTTGGACCGACTCAAGCTTGTCTGTTAGGCCAAGAAAAGGTTTTGAATTACAAAAAGGGTTCCATATTGCACTACCATATTCTAAAATCGGCCTTGCATACACTTTATAGGCAAATAAAATAGCTTCACAGTCGTTAGTAGAAAAACACCTAAATAAACAATTAATTACTTTATAGCACTTTTTAGTTATTAAATCAATGTGATTTGCAAAATATAACTTACTATCAACTTCTACTCCTAAATCACGGAAAGATGACACATTTTCAAGTGCATAGTTATTAATTGAATACATTGCATCTGGTACATTAGAACTTCCTACAGTAAGAACTTTACATTTATGCTTGGCCACATTAAGTTGCCATACATCTGACCAATCAGAAAAGGCGTCTAAATCTGCCTGTAATCTATATCGATCACCAGGTGAATCGAAACTGGAAAAAAGTTTAGTGTCATCAGCATACAAACGGGTATTAGTATAAGAAGAAAATATATCAGGTAAATCATTTATGTATAAAATAAACATAAGTGGCCCGATACACGAACCTTGTGGTACACCAGATTTAACTGCCATGTAGGATGAATAGCTATTTCCTAATTTTACTCGTTGCTGCCTATTTGTAAGGAAATTAGTTAACCATAACGTAGCCCATCCACTCCTATGCACTCCATGAACCTCCATGTGGTCTTGTATGTAGTTCTCTCTCTAGCAATATAGCCCATGTCCGCAATGTTACGCCTGGGGGGCTCTCTCATCCACCCGATATAAGACATAGCGGCACACGGCACACAAAGCCTTTGTCGATCCCAGCAAGTTAGCCTCCTGCTGTGTGATCTTTTATTTCCAAATAATGTCTGATGGTTGCGCATAAAAATTTTGCCTACTATTACTTAATTATATTAGTATTAGGACTATTTATCCTTAATAATTGTATTAGTATTATAAATGTATTTACCCCCCCACATTATTTATTACTATTAGGTCTATTTATTCAGGAAATTATATGTTTTTATAATATACTTTGGAAAATTAGTCGACTAAGTCATAATTTTTAAAACTTTAAATACGGGTTGAGTTATTTTATAAAGTTAAGAATAATGAACCAGTAGAGGGAGCCTGAAGTCTAATATCTTGACCTTTACTCACATTAACTCCCAAGGTTGTATACTATCACTATAGCCGGGAGAGTCAAAGCTAGAGTGTATGCTAGAGTTAACCAAGAGCTAGGAAAAAGAATAATGCACTTCTAGGGTCCAAACTCACATCCCTCCAATTACAGAACTAAGCAAATGACCAACTTGAAGGTCTTAGACCCTTAATCGGAGGCATCGAGCAGCCAATGAGAGAGCAGATGCGAGTACAATGGTAAAGCCCATCCATAGTGAGATAACGTTGCACTAGCTCTCAAGGATAGTTATACTCACCATTCAAATATCCCTCGCAAACCAGATTCCCCCAACATCTAAAGTATTCCACTTCAATGCAAAATATATAATGCAATATAACTCGAATATTTCTATTTTTATAATATAAATAATAATTGTAGCATAAATTTATAATTTAACATAAATATGATGTGAAAATTCACTTTAACATAGAGTAACTAAACTAAACACAAAATAGGATAAACAGATGGTCACGGGTTCAATCCCTACTCGCGACCAATATAAAACCAACACAAAATAAGTTAAACATAGAATAACTAGAGTAACTAAACTAAACACAAAATAGGAAAAACAGATGGTCACAGGTTCGATCCCTATTCATATCCCGTTTTATGGAAAATAAACAGGAGGTCATAGGTTCAATCCCTACTCGCGACCAATATAAAACCAACACAAAATAAGTTAAACCAGGGTTCGAATCCTAGTCATGAAAATATAAAAAGTAAACATAGAATAACTAGAGTACCTAAACTAAACATAAATTAGGAAAACAATGCTCACAGGTTCGATCCCTATTCATATCCCGTTTTATGGGAATTATAAAAAGTAGACACAAAATAGGAAAAACAGCTGGTCACGGGTTCAAGCCCTACTCGCGACCATTATAAAACCAACACAAAATAAGTTAAACCAGGGTTCGAGTCCTACTAATGCAATTATAAAAAGTATGTAACACGGATGGTCACGGATTCAAACCCTACTCACGGAAAAATAAAAACCAACACAAAATAAATAATATAGTAAACTTTCATGTATACCATAGTAAATATACTAATTTAATAATAAAGTTTGTAAAATAGATAATGATCCGGGGAATTCACCGGCAGGACACATGGAAACGATTTTATTACTATGAAATACACTGAAATATGTACTCACATTAACTCCCAAGGTTGCATACTATGACTATAGCCGGGAGAGTCAAAGCTAGAGTGTATGCTAGAGTTAACCAAGAGCTAGGAAAAAGAATAATGCTCTTCTAGGGTCTAAACTCACATCCCTCCAATTAGAGAACTATGCAAATGACCAGCTTGAAGGCCTTAGACCCTTAATCGGAGGCATCGAGCAACCAATGAGAGAGCAGATGCGAGTACAGTGGTAAAGCCCATCCATAGTGAGATAGCGTTGCACTAGCTCTCAAGGATAGTTATACTCACCATTCAAATATCCCTCGCAAACCAGATTCCCCCAACATCTAAAGTATTCCACTTCAATGCAAAATATATAATGCAATATAACTCGAATATTTCTGTTTTTTATAATATAAATAATAATTGTAGCATAAATTTATAATTTAACATAAATATAATGTGAAAATTCAATATTATCAATTGACATTGCTATATAATGCATAGACATGAAAGTTGTTTGGTTTGTAATAAAGAAATGAGACAAGACAATTTATCTCGTCATATGGAAACACATAGAAAGGAAAACCTAATGGCTCCGTTACCAAAAAATTTAAAAAATCCGAAGATATTTTTAGTGAAGATGAAAAGAAAAAGAGAGATGAGCGTGACATATTAAATATAAAACAGTCAATGGAAAATAAACAGGAGGTCATAGGTTCAATCCCTACTCGCGACCATTATAAAACCAACACAAAATAAGTTAAACCAGGGTTCGAATCCTAGTCATGAAAATATAAAAAGTAAACATAGAATAACTAGAGTACCTAAACTAAACATAAATTAGGAAAACATATGCTCACAGGTTCGATCCCTATTCATATCCCGTTTTATGGGAATTATAAAAAGTAGACACAAAATAGGAAAAACAGCTGGTCACGGGTTCAAGCCCTACTCGCGACCATTATAAAACCAACACAAAATAAGTTAAACCAGGGTTCGAGTCCTACTAATGCAATTATAAAAAGTATGTAACACGGATGGTCACGGATTCAAACCCTACTCACGGAAAAATAAAAACCAACACAAAATAAATAATATAGTAAACATTCATGTATACCACAGTAAATAACTAATTTAATAATAAAGTTTGTAAAATAGATAATGATCCGGGGAATTCACCGGCAGGACACATGGAAACGATTTTATTACTATGAAATACACTGAAATATGCACGTCCTATATATATTCTAATCGCGCAAAATAATTCGGGGGTATAGCTAATAAATATTGCTTTATTATTGATTGTATGATGTCCACATTTTTTCATTAATAATTTAAAATTAACACTTGGAAAAATAATAGTTCGTGTTTCGGTATTAAGTTTCAAATTTTGTAATT
>JAUCBJ010003077.1:0-24503 GCA_032718475.1 Nemertoderma westbladi | reverse complement strand
CCCAAGACCGTAATGACCATACCCGGGCCAGGTATGGCATGAAGGTGGTGTGTACTTGCGTACCGCCGGCACCCCCAACCTGCACGTATACTGAGCGGCCCGAGGCTGACCTCTCAGTATATGGATTCTGTCGCCGCCGCCGTAACGAGCATGTATCACACAGACTCCAAGAAACAGATGGGATTGGAAGATGCAAACCAAGAATGACTTGCATCAACCAAACAAACTGCCTCCCGTCTAATGTAATACACAGTCGTATAAGCAGACAAATCACAATCACAATCGTGCGATGTGTGAAATGTTATCCCGATCCGCAACCTGGGAAACGGCCCCAAAGAGCAGTTTACTCTTCTAAAGGAAAATAATATTATTTATATTACATCTTAAGTTATTTTAAATTGCGTTTAATGATATTATATCATAGCTGTTCGCATGCTTAAAGTGAAAAAAATATGTTACATATACCCTTACTTTTTGTTTTTATTTGGGAAGGAATTAATTTTACACAATTCATCGTTTAGACTTCTTATTAACTTGGCAATACACACACCCCAATCACGGTTTTACTAGTTTCCATGAAACCAGAAGAAGCTTTGGTTAATCACCCTAACTCCAACAAAATCAATGGCAAAACAACCTATATTTTTATTTCATCATTTTAATAATCCCTTTTACGTCATCACTCACCATCGATTATATTAAAATATCATAAGTTAGCGTGTTAAGTTCCCTTAGTACCCATTAGCAGCGGTTTCTCACAATGTCTTAAATGTCTAATTAGGGGAAACGTGTTTTGTTTCATTTCTCAAAAATCTTCTCTTTTAGGATAGTGTGGAGTGTAGGCGACAACCGCAGTTTACTGTAGGTACTAACACTACAATCATAATGCACTTGTCAGGTGAATTGGGTAAACTTTATACTAGCAACTATTGTTGTACTTTTAAAATCAGCTGATTAGGGCGACCCGGGGGTCTCAGGTCTTTATATCCCAGGGGTCTTTATATCCCAAGGGTCTTTATATCCCACCCTAAAAAAATGGGTCTTTATATCCCAAGGGTCTTTATATCCCAGGGGTCGTTATATCCCACTTCTAAACTAAAATCGGGTCTTTATATCCCAGGGGTCTTTATATCCCAAGGGTCTTTATATCCCAGGGGGCTTTATATCCCACCAGTTATTCTGGGAGAAGAAATTCTTTGGTGGGAAATTCAAACTTTTGGCTTGTGGTGGTAGCACTGCTGTACAGTACTACTTACAGTACATGTAGTAAACTATTTACTGCCACACTGGAGGTAGCCTATCATGACTTAGGGTTAGGGTTAAATGACTGTTTTAATTATGGTTTGTGCCGGACCAACACTAACCAAAAAAACAATCCAATATCCAGTCAAAGTACAGAAGTACGGTAGGCCTACTGCAGTATACTGACCTATTGCAGTACTGTACGGTAACTCAATAGAACAAAAATAGGTAAAATGATTAAAAAAATAGGTAGATAAAAATAATAATAAAAATAGGTAAGAAAAATAAAACACATAGGTAGAATGATTAGATTAATTTAAATAGGTACCGGTAGGAAAAATATTTGCGTTTCTCTAATATGGATGTACCGGTGCCAGATTATGGTAGAGTTAAATATGGATTCACAAAGCGTAAAAATAGTCTGGCCCTGTTTGAGAGCAACCGACATGAAGGAGTTGTGTTTGAATTTTCAAAGAAACGCGATAACACAAGAGGTACAACTGTTCAATGTGTTGGGTGTTGTTTAGTTAACACTGCAAATCGCGCCGAGAATCGCCCCTATCAGCCAGTTGCTTATGCGCTGATAAGGAACGATATGTGGATATCTGACCCGGATGATCCGAATAATCCACACATATGTTGGCAAAGGCGACGTCCTGTTGATATTGCTACTGAATCTCGTATTAGTAGAGAATGTGAATTGTACCACACGGCTCAGATAGTTTACTATAACGGCGGAATAGAGTGCCCTGTGGAAGCCATGTTGAACTATGTAGATATCCAGACTCATAATATTGCACATAATCTTTTCAGCATGAGACAACTTGGTGTCGGAGGTGTTGCAGCTGGTGGCGGTGGACTAGGTGTTGGTGGAGGAGAGGGTGGACTAGGTGTTGGTGGCGGTGTGGGTGGACTAGGTGTTGGTGGAGGAGAGGGTGGACTAGGTGTTGGTGGCGGTGTGGGTGGACTAGGTGTTGGTGGAGGAGAGGGTGGACTAGGTGTTGGTGGCGGTGTGGGTGGACTAGGTGTTGGTGGAGGAGAGGGTGGACTAGGTGTTGGTGGCGGTGTGGGTGGACTAGGTGTTGGTGGCGGTGTGGGTGGACTAGGTGTTGGTGGAGGAGAGGGTGGACTAGGTGTTGGTGGCGGTGTGGGTGGACTAGGTGTTGGTGGAGGAGAGGGTGGACTAGGTGTTGGTGGAGGAGAGGGTGGACTAGGTGTTGGTGGAGGAGAGGGTGGACTAGGTGTTGGTGGAGGAGAGGGTGGACTAGGTGTTGGTGGAGGAGAGGGTGGACTAGGTGTTGGTGGCGGTGTGGGTGGACTAGGTGTTGGTGGAGGAGAGGGTGGACTAGGTGTTGGTGGAGGAGAGGGTGGACTAGGTGTTGGTGGCGGTGTGGGTGGACTAGGTGTTGGTGGAGGAGATGGTGGACTAGGTGTTGGTGGCGGTGGTCTAGGTGATAATGGAGGAGGCCGTGGATTAGGTGTTGGTGACAGGGTTTACCTTCAATTGTAAATATTTTAATAATTAATTGTTATCCTTAATTATTATACTAGTTATTGTTATATTTCCTCAGAAGTATATTTATTGAAAAGTTGCGGGACCATTACAAAAAGGACCTACTGGATATAAAACCCCCTGGGATATAAAGCCCCTTGGGATATAAAGCCCCTTGGGATATAAAGACCCCTGGGATATAAAGACTCGCTTTTAGTGTAGAAATGGGATATAAAGACCCCTGGGATATAAAGACCCTTGGGATATAAAGACCCATTTTTAAGGCTTTTTTTAAGATGGGATATAAAGACCCCTGGGATATAAAGACCCCTGGGATATAAAGACACCCAATCGACCCGGGGGGGGGGGGGGGGGGTAACACACTTGTAAAATAGTGAGTTAATATTATACTGTGATAATAATAAAGCAAATATTTCTATAGAGCCGAGTGCCTATAATAATAATAATAAAATTATTAATAAATTTCAGAGGCGCGTGGTCGGAAGTGAGTTACGGTGGAAAGGCTAAGGTGTAGACTTTCTGTGTTTTTGCCTTCGTTTTGAAATCGTTTAGTTCTGTACAATTACTGTTATCCAATGTATAATTTATTGTTTAAATAAATATTTGGGTGAACTGAAATTTGTCCTGAGTTGGAGTTATATTTTTATAATAAGAGATTGGCCGGGAAGGAAACTGGATATAAATCGGAAATTAACTTACTAATAATACATATCAAAATAAATTTGTTTTAGAAAATAATAGATTACGAGTTACGACGTACAAAATATAATAGACTGTAGACGATTTATTTATGTAGTTAAATTCAATTTGATTTGGAGTTAACCAAAATGCATTTTGTTAAATATTGAAATATCGAACATTTTTTAATATACGTGGTATTATAAATATAACAGAAGGACTTGCATAACACTAGATGTATGTAAACATTACTAGTCTACGACAAGTCTACGTTTTTATGTATTTTGGAATTTACATTCTCATGTTGTGTATAATTAAATATGTGCTACAATTTTACACGTTCGTGGGCCCTTCGCGCAGCACCAGAGCCTATGTTATTAGCATATATTAGAAAGTATTTTATATTAATCTCTATTACATATACGAAAACCATCTTTCCCAAAATGAGTGAAGGCAATGCTATCAGTTTGTGATAAACTAGAAGTAAAAACAGAGATCCATTTCAGTTTGCCCTTACAGACTTTAACTGTCATTTGTAAATATTCTAACTAGGGCTATTTACAGTAAGTTAAGTATGACATTTTTAGTTTTACAATACTCTTCTCCTTCATTAGCCTCGTTGCGCTCGTCATGTTATATATTAAAATAATTTTCCTAAACGGAGAATAACGACCTCTATAACTATGCAAAGTCTCGAAACTGTGAGCGATGCTGATTTATGGCAGATGAATACTCGTATCCACTGTAAACTCGTTGCGTTCGTTCGTTTTTTTTTTACCAAACTTCCGATTCTTTCTAATCTTTTGCCGGACTACATACGTACCAAGTTTCGTTTAATTTCATCAAGGAATAACCGAGTTATTAGCGATCAAAAATACACGACGACGACGTCAGACAACTCGTTAATGGCACCCATATGCTAAGGCTTCGCTCACTTCGTGGCTCGCCCTACAATTTATATATGTTAAAGAACAAAAAAATTAATTTCGAACGATACTTGAATGACAGAAATCCGTTCAGCGGTTCAAATTTTACAACTTTGACCGAAATCGTGGACCTTTAATTCCTTAAAGTGTTACACGTGCCATATAACGGCCTCTGAAGTTGAAAATTACGCAGTCTATCGCTAATTTACTAATTCACAGTTATTTTAAAATAATTGGTCTTATTCGATAAAAAAAAAATTCAACGCTTAGATTTTTTTTACATTGATAGAATGTTACGAATAATTTTCAAGTCATTCTTTTTTATGAATTCCAAACTGACATAATTCCGCATTCAATTCTTAAATTTACATAAATTATTTTTGAGCTTTATATATAATCTCTACCAAGTCCAGACGATGGCTCATAAACTCATATGAGTTCTCACCAAGTCAGATACTACCATTTGAAAAATTCCCACCAAGCGGAATTGGCCCTCCCAAAACTCATGAGTTTTCACCAGTTAAAGGGTTAATGTAGTGGGAGGAGACAGACGAGTAAAACAGTCTAACTTTAACTAGACCCGGTTTTTCGACTCACCGACTAAAAATTATATCTTATCACTGAATGTAATCGCTTATCGCAAAAACTAATCATTTATTCACTAAATATAATAATTATTTTACCATAAAAAATTTGTATAAAAGATGAAAAGGGTAATTCCATGTGAAGTCGTCCAGGGTATGTAACCCACCCTCTCAGATTTTGTACTAACTTTTGACCCACATAGGCCTAGTAAAAATCCAAAATTTTATCAAGTTTTTTGTCCACTGGATCAAAACTTAATCTTTTAAAGTTCGCAAGCTAGGATCACACCAAATATCATCACTAAATTGTTAGGCATTGTTTGATTTTGTCGCGATAAGTTCCATTTGGTAGTATAGCTAAGATAGTATAACTAAGGTAACTAAGGTATAACTAGGTATAAATAAGCTTGACACTAGAAAAAAACCGCCTCCGCTTTGCAGGATATTACTTTCGGGTTGAGGAGCAGCCAGTGGCGGCTGCTTTAGCGGCGGCATTGCTGGTGAATAAGCATGGTGGACAGCCCATGACTTTCTTGAGACGCATCTTAAAGGACACTGGCCTTGAAGATGCGGATGATCTAGCAAATGTCATGGGTGATAGGGAGTTGTGGCGGCGCAATTTTGTCGACAAGCCGGCACAGCATTCTTAAAAATGCAGCTGCAATGCAGCATGCCGATCGTAGTAGTTTAGTAGTTTCCAAACCAAATAGTTTTAAGAATGTAATAAAATGTTAATTAGGATATAAATTGTAATTCATGGAAAAATTCAAATTAGAGTTCCGATAACAATTGTGAAACTAAAACAATATGGATATTACAAAGTACAAATACTAATACGGCACCTAATGTGTATATCGGAAATAAAACTTAAACTAAGATTATTAAAACACATAAAAATGAGGCTATAAAAATAGATAATTATAAATTATATATCAACTTGACTTCGGTTGTTCTGTATCATTGACTTCGGGTTTCAGTAACTGCGCGAGAAGTCTAGCGTCACCAGTAGCGGATGGTTGCCCTGGTGAGGAGGGAGTCTCAGTACCAACGCCCTTAGCAACAACAGCCGACGACCTAGACGGAACGAAATAATCGAAGGGAGCGGAACCGCCGACGAGACGCGCGGTTCTCCCGACCTCCCCGACTCCAACCCTCCCGACCTCCCCGACTCCAACCCTCCCGACATCCCCGGTTCCAACCCTCCCGACATCCCCGACTCCAACCCTCCCGACATCCCCGACTCCAACTCTCCCGACATCCCCTGCTCCAACCCTCCCTCCTGACCCACCGCCTTCCATGTCGTCGTCGTCGTAACTAACCGCGAGGTCCCCGGTATCCTCTTCCTCCAGCACCAACCTCGCGTACTCTTCCTTCGCGTACCGCTCCCAGTCCGAACGCTCCTTATCCTCGTCGCTCTCCCGCAACACAGCGAACGGATCGCGTTGCTCGTGGTCGAGGTACTTCTCGAGGTTGAAGAAAGTATCGAAGAACAACGGAGTCATCCCGCAACGACGGAGATCCGAGAGAGCGATCCGTCCGGGGGTAGCCGGGTTCACCATGTCGAGGACCTGACAGAGGCAATCCTCGAACGGGAGAGTCTCGATACCGGCGGACTCCAACCGGTTTATTTGGTCCTCGTAGAAATACTCCAACTCGTACATTGAGAGGAAACCGTCGCCATCGAGATCGAGACATCGGAACCAGAACTCGATCGCTCTGGGATGGTGTTTGTCCTCCTCGGCGAGCAGGAAGAACACAAACTCGAGGTACGTCATCCGATTGTGGTCACTGCTTCGGGAAACGGCCCCACTAAAGATACGGTCGATGATACGGGAGCTCAGAGTGGCGTCGTTGTGTCTCGCTAAGTCGTTTTTGTCTATAACAAGGTCGTGATCGCTGTCCAACTCCCAGAACTTGCAGTAAATGACGTAGAAGTGTTCGTAGCTGAAGTATTCGTTAATGTCGTTAATGTCATCGATCTGCTCGAGGAGCTGGATGTAATGGAGGAGGTTGGAGCGACGGAGTTCTGGGATGGTGATCCGGCCACTCCAACTGGAGTTCACGTTGTAGAAGATTCGAGCTATTACTGTGTGCATGTACCTGGGAACAATATAGGAGGAATATTATTATTATGACTATAAATACTTAATACTATATCCCAATAGCACAGTAACGCGCTCTCAGACAATGCAGGAACAACATTTCGCTGATTTTCGTAATAGTTGCACTTAATAATAGCTCGATATAATGAAAAATATTATTGAAAGGTTTAGGATCAATTCATCCTAGGTAACCTAGGTCTAATACTCACATACCGTGTTCTAATACTCACATACAGTGTTCGAATACTCATATACAGTGTTCTAATACTCACATACAGTGTTCTAATACTCACATACCGTGTTCTAATACTCACATACAGTGTTCTAATGCTCACATACAGTGTTCTAATACTCACATACAGTGTTCTAATACATACTTATAGTGTTCTAATACTCACATACAGTGTTCTAATACATACTTATAGTGTTCTAATACTCAGATACCGTGTTCTAATACTCACATACAGTGTTCTAATACTCACATAGTGGTCTAATACCCACATACAGTGTTCTAATACATACTGATAGTGTTCTAATACTCACATACCGTGTTCTAATACTCACATACCGTGTTCTAATACTCACATACAGTGTTCTAATACATACTTATAGTGTTCTAATACTCACATACAGTGGTCTAATACTAATACTCACATACTGTGTTATAATACTCACATACATTGTTCTAATACTCACATACAGTGTTCTAATACTGACATACAGTGTTCTAATGCTCACATACAGTGTTCTAATACTCACATACAGTGTTCTAATACTCACATACAGTGTTCTAATACATACTTATAGTGTTCTAATACTCACATACAGTGTTCTTCTAATACATACTTATAGTGTTCTAATACTCAGATACCGTGTTCCAATACTCACATACATTGTTCTAATACTCACATACTGTGTTATAATACTCACATACATTGTTCTAATACTCACATACAGTGTTCTAATACTCACATACAGTGTTCTAATACTCACATACAGTGTTCTAATACTCACATACCGTGTTCTAATACTCACATACAGTGTTCTAATGCTCACATACAGTGTTCTAATACTCACATACAGTGTTCAATACATACTTATAGTGTTCTAATACTCACATACAGTGTTCTAATACATACTTATAGTGTTCTAATACTCAGATACCGTGTTCTAATACTCACATACAGTGTTCTAATATTCACATAGTGGTCTAATACCCACATACAGTGTTCTAATACATACTGATAGTGTTCTAATACTCACATACCGTGTTCTAATACTCACATACAGTGTTCTAATACTCACATACCGTGTTCTAATACTCACATACAGTGTTCTAATACATACTTATAGTGTTCTAATACTCACATACAGTGGTCTAATACTAATACTCACATACTGTGTTATAATACTCACATACATTGTTCTAATACTCACATACAGTGTTCTAATACTGACATACAGTGTTCTAATGCTCACATACAGTGTTCTAATACTCACATACAGTGTTCTAATACTCACATACAGTGTTCTAATACATACTTATAGTGTTCTAATACTCACATACAGTGTTCTTCTAATACATACTTATAGTGTTCTAATACTCAGATACCGTGTTCCAATACTCACATACATTGTTCTAATACTCACATACTGTGTTATAATACTCACATACATTGTTCTAATACTCACATACAGTGTTCTAATACTGACATACAGTGTTCTAATACTGACATACAGTGTTCTAATGCTCACATACAGTGTTCTAATACTCACATACAGTGTTCTAATACTCACATACCGTGTTCTAATACTCACATACAGTGTTTTAATGCTCACGTACAGTGTTCTAATACTCACATACAGTGTTCTAATACATACTTATAGTGTTCTAATACTCACATACAGTGTTCTAATACATACTTAGTGTTCTAATACTCAGATACCGTGTTCCAATACTCACATACAGTGTTCTAATACTCACATAGTGGTCTAATACCCACATACAGTGTTCTAATACATACTTATAGTGTTCTAATACTCACATACCGTGTTCTAATACTCACATACAGTGTTCTAATACTCACATACCGTGTTCTAATACTCACATACAGTGTTCTAATACATATTTATAGTGTTCTAATACTCACATACAGTGGTCTAATACTAATACTCACATACTGTGTTATAATACTCACATGCATTGTTCTAATACTCACATACAGTGTTCTAATACCCACATAGTGGTCTAAAACTCACATACAGTGTTCTAATACATACTTATAGTGTTCTAATGCTTTCATACAGTGTTCTAATACTCACATACATTGTTCTAATGCTTTCATACAGTGTTCTAATGCTTTCATACAGTGTTCTAATGCTCACATACAGTGTTCTATTACTCACATACAGTGTTCTAATACTCACATACAGTGTTCTAATACATACTTATAGTGTTCTAATACTCACATACCGTGTTCTAATACCCACATACAGTGTTCTAATACATACTTATAGTGTTCCAATACTCACATACAATGTTCTAATACTCACATACAGTGTTCTAATACTCACATACCGTGTTCTAATACATACTTATAGTGTTCTAATACTCACATACAGTGTTCTAATACATACTTATAGTGTTCTAATACTCACATACAGTATTCTAATACTCACATACAGTATTCTAATACTCACATACAGTGTTCTACTAATACATACTTATAGTGTTCTAATACTCACAAATAAGTGTACTAATACTCAGATACAGTGTTCTAATAAATACTCATAGTGTTCTAATACTCACATACAGTGTTCTAATACTCACATAGTGATCTAATACTCACATACTTACTTACAGTGTTCTAATACTAATACTCACATACTGTGTTATAATACTCACATACAGTGTTCCAATACTCAGTGTTATAATACTCACATACAGTGTTCTAATACTCACATACAGAGTTCTAATACTCACACACAGTGTTCTAGCACTTACTTACAAGTTATAATACTTACTTACAGTGTTCTAATACTAATACTCACATACTGTGTTCTAATACTCACACACAGTGTTCTAATACTTACTTACAGAATTATAATACTTACTTATAGTGTTCTAATACTCACATACAGTGTTCGAATACTCATATACAGTGTTCTAATACTCACATACAGTGTTCTAATACTCACATACCGTGTTCTAATACTCACATACAGTGTTCTAATGCTCACATACAGTGTTCTAATACTCACATACAGTGTTCTAATACATACTTATAGTGTTCTAATACTCACATACAGTGTTCTAATACATACTTATAGTGTTCTAATACTCAGATACCGTGTTCTAATACTCACATACAGTGTTCTAATACTCACATAGTGGTCTAATACCCACATACAGTGTTCTAATACATACTGATAGTGTTCTAATACTCACATACCGTGTTCTAATACTCACATACCGTGTTCTAATACTCACATACAGTGTTCTAATACATACTTATAGTGTTCTAATACTCACATACAGTGGTCTAATACTAATACTCACATACTGTGTTATAATACTCACATACATTGTTCTAATACTCACATACAGTGTTCTAATACTGACATACAGTGTTCTAATGCTCACATACAGTGTTCTAATACTCACATACAGTGTTCTAATACTCACATACAGTGTTCTAATACATACTTATAGTGTTCTAATACTCACATACAGTGTTCTTCTAATACATACTTATAGTGTTCTAATACTCAGATACCGTGTTCCAATACTCACATACATTGTTCTAATACTCACATACTGTGTTATAATACTCACATACATTGTTCTAATACTCACATACAGTGTTCTAATACTCACATACAGTGTTCTAATACTCACATACAGTGTTCTAATACTCACATACCGTGTTCTAATACTCACATACAGTGTTCTAATGCTCACATACAGTGTTCTAATACTCACATACAGTGTTCAATACATACTTATAGTGTTCTAATACTCACATACAGTGTTCTAATACATACTTATAGTGTTCTAATACTCAGATACCGTGTTCTAATACTCACATACAGTGTTCTAATATTCACATAGTGGTCTAATACCCACATACAGTGTTCTAATACATACTGATAGTGTTCTAATACTCACATACCGTGTTCTAATACTCACATACAGTGTTCTAATACTCACATACCGTGTTCTAATACTCACATACAGTGTTCTAATACATACTTATAGTGTTCTAATACTCACATACAGTGGTCTAATACTAATACTCACATACTGTGTTATAATACTCACATACATTGTTCTAATACTCACATACAGTGTTCTAATACTGACATACAGTGTTCTAATGCTCACATACAGTGTTCTAATACTCACATACAGTGTTCTAATACTCACATACAGTGTTCTAATACATACTTATAGTGTTCTAATACTCACATACAGTGTTCTTCTAATACATACTTATAGTGTTCTAATACTCAGATACCGTGTTCCAATACTCACATACATTGTTCTAATACTCACATACTGTGTTATAATACTCACATACATTGTTCTAATACTCACATACAGTGTTCTAATACTGACATACAGTGTTCTAATACTGACATACAGTGTTCTAATGCTCACATACAGTGTTCTAATACTCACATACAGTGTTCTAATACTCACATACCGTGTTCTAATACTCACATACAGTGTTTTAATGCTCACGTACAGTGTTCTAATACTCACATACAGTGTTCTAATACATACTTATAGTGTTCTAATACTCACATACAGTGTTCTAATACATACTTAGTGTTCTAATACTCAGATACCGTGTTCCAATACTCACATACAGTGTTCTAATACTCACATAGTGGTCTAATACCCACATACAGTGTTCTAATACATACTTATAGTGTTCTAATACTCACATACCGTGTTCTAATACTCACATACAGTGTTCTAATACTCACATACCGTGTTCTAATACTCACATACAGTGTTCTAATACATATTTATAGTGTTCTAATACTCACATACAGTGGTCTAATACTAATACTCACATACTGTGTTATAATACTCACATGCATTGTTCTAATACTCACATACAGTGTTCTAATACCCACATAGTGGTCTAAAACTCACATACAGTGTTCTAATACATACTTATAGTGTTCTAATGCTTTCATACAGTGTTCTAATACTCACATACATTGTTCTAATGCTTTCATACAGTGTTCTAATGCTTTCATACAGTGTTCTAATGCTCACACACAGTGTTCTATTACTCACATACAGTGTTCTAATACTCACATACAGTGTTCTAATACATACTTATAGTGTTCTAATACTCACATACCGTGTTCTAATACCCACATACAGTGTTCTAATACATACTTATAGTGTTCCAATACTCACATACAATGTTCTAATACTCACATACAGTGTTCTAATACTCACATACCGTGTTCTAATACATACTTATAGTGTTCTAATACTCACATACAGTGTTCTAATACATACTTATAGTGTTCTAATACTCACATACAGTATTCTAATACTCACATACAGTATTCTAATACTCACATACAGTGTTCTACTAATACATACTTATAGTGTTCTAATACTCACAAATAAGTGTACTAATACTCAGATACAGTGTTCTAATAAATACTCATAGTGTTCTAATACTCACATACAGTGTTCTAATACTCACATAGTGATCTAATACTCACATACTTACTTACAGTGTTCTAATACTAATACTCACATACTGTGTTATAATACTCACATACAGTGTTCCAATACTCAGTGTTATAATACTCACATACAGTGTTCTAATACTCACATACAGAGTTCTAATACTCACACACAGTGTTCTAGCACTTACTTACAAGTTATAATACTTACTTACAGTGTTCTAATACTAATACTCACATACTGTGTTCTAATACTCACACACAGTGTTCTAATACTTACTTACAGAATTATAATACTTACTTATAGTGTTCTAATACTCACATAGTGTTCTAATACTTACTTACAGTGTTCTAACACTCACATACAATACAGTGTTCTAATACTCACATGAAGAGTTCTAATACTCACATACCGTGTTCTAATAATCACATACATTGTTCTAAAACATAATTATAGTGCTCTAATACTCACATACAGTGTTCTAATACTCACAAACATTGTTCTAATACTCACATACAGTGTTCTAATAATCATACAGTGTTCTAATACTCACACAGTGTTCTAATACTCACATACAGTGTTCTAATGCTTACTTACAGAGTTCTAATACATACTTAATTTGTTCTAATACGAATACTCACATACTGTGTTATAATACTCACATATAGTGTTCTAATACTCACACACAGTCTTCTAATACTCACATACAGTGTTCTAATACTGACATACAGTGTTCTAATGCTCACATACAGTGTTCTAATACTCAAATACATTGTTCTAATACTCACATACATTGTTCTAATACTCATACTGTGTTCTAATACTCACACACAGTGTTCTAATACTCACACACAGTGTTCTAATACATACTTAATGTGTTCTAATACGAATACTCACATACTGTGTTATAATACTCACATACAGTGTTCTAATACTGACATACAGTGTTCTAATACTGACATACAGTGTTATAATACTCACATACAGTGTTCTAATACTAACACACAGTCTTCTAAAACTTACTTACGGAGTTATAATATTTACTTATAGTGATCTAATACTCACATAGTGTTCTAATACTTACTTACAGTGTTCTAATACTCAAATACATTGTTCTAATACTCACATACATTGTTCTAATACTCATACAGTGTTCTAATACTCACACACAGTGTTCTAATACTTACTTACAGTGTTCTAATACATACTTAATGTGTTCTAATACGAATACTCACATACTGTGTTATAATACTCACATACAGTGTTCTAATACTGACATACAGTGTTCTAATACTGACATACAGTGTTATAATACTCACATACAGTGTTCTAATACTAACACACAGTCTTCTAAAACTTACTTACGGAGTTATAATATTTACTTATAGTGATCTAATACTCACATAGTGTTCTAATACTTACTTACAGTGTTCTAATACTCAAATACATTGTTCTAATACTCACATACATTGTTCTAATACTCATACAGTGTTCTAATACTCACACACAGTGTTCTAATACTTACTTACAGTGTTCTAACACTCACATACAGTGTTCTAATACTCACATCAAGAGTTCTAATACTCACATACCGTGTTCTAATAATCACATACAATGTTCTAAAACATAATTATAGTGCTCTAATACTCACATACAGTGTTCTAATACTCACAAACATTGTTCTAATACTCACATACAGTGTTCTAATACTCATACAGTGTTCTAATACTCACACACAGTGTTCTAATACTCACATACAGTGTTCTAATGCTTACTTACAGAGTTCTAATACATACTTAATTCGTTCTAATACGAATACTCACATACTGTGTTATAATACTCACATATAGTGTTCTAATACTCACACACAGTCTTCTAATACTCACATACAGTGTTCTAATACTGACATACAGTGTTCTAATGCTCACATACAGTGTTCTAATACTCAAATACATTGTTCTAATACTCACATACATTGTTCTAATAGTCATACTGTGTTCTAATACTCACACACAGTGTTCTAATACTCACACACAGTGTTCTAATGCTTACTTACAGAGTTCTAATACATACTTAATGTGTTCTAATACGAATACTCACATACTGTGTTATAATACTCACATACAGTGTTCTAATACTCACACACAGTCTTCTAATACTCACATACAGTGTTCTAATACTGACATACAGTGTTCTAATGCTCACATACAGTGTTCTAATACTCAAATACATTGTTCTAATACTCACATACATTGTTCTAATACTCATACTGTGTTCTAATACTCACACACAGTGTTCTAATACTCACACACAGTGTTCTAATGCTTACTTACAGAGTTCTAATACATACTTAATTCGTTCTAATACGAATACTCACATACTGTGTTATAATACTCACATATAGTGTTCTAATACTCACACACAGTCTTCTAATACTCACATACAGTGTTCTAATACTGACATACAGTGTTCTAATGCTCACATACAGTGTTCTAATACTCAAATACATTGTTCTAATAGTCACATACATTGTTCTAATACTCATACTGTGTTCTAATACTCACACACAGTGTTCTAATACTCACACACAGTGTTCTAATGCTTACTTACAGAGTTCTAATACATACTTAATGTGTTCTAATACGAATACTCACATACTGTGTTATAATACTCACATATAGTGTTCTAATACTCACACACAGTCTTCTAATACTCACATACAGTGTTCTAATACTGACATACAGTGTTCTAATGCTCACATACAGTGTTCTAATACTCAAATACATTGTTCTAATACTCACATACATTGTTCTAATACTCATACTGTGTTCTAATACTCACACACAGTGTTCTAATACTCACACACAGTGTTCTAATGCTTACTTACAGAGTTCTAATACATACTTAATGTGTTCTAATACGAATACTCACATACTGTGTTATAATACTCAAATACAGTGTTCTAATACTCACACAGTCTTCTAAAACTTACTTACAGAGTTATAATATTTACTTATAGTGATCTAATACTCACATAGTGTTCTAATACTTACTTACAGTGTTCTAATACTTACATAGTGTTCAAATACTCAAATACATTGTTCTAATACTCACATACAGTGTTCTAATACATACTTAGTGTTCTAATACTCAGATACCGTGTTCCAATACTCACATACAGTGTTCTAATACTCACATAGTGGTCTAATACCCACATACAGTGTTCTAATACATACTTATAGTGTTCTAATACTCACATACAGTGTTCTAATACTCATACAGTGTTCTAATACTCACACACAGTGTTCTAATACTCACATACAGTGTTCTAATGCTTACTTACAGAGTTCTAATACATACTTAATTCGTTCTAATACGAATACTCACATACTGTGTTATAATACTCACATATAGTGTTCTAATACTCACACACAGTCTTCTAATACTCACATACAGTGTTCTAATACTGACATACAGTGTTCTAATGCTCACATACAGTGTTCTAATACTCAAATACATTGTTCTTCTAATACTCACATACATTGTTCTAATACTCATACTGTGTTCTAATACTCACACACAGTCTTCTAATACTCACATACAGTGTTCTAATACTGACATACAGTGTTCTAATGCTCACATACAGTGTTCTAATACTCAAATACATTGTTCTAATACTCACATACATTGTTCTAATACTCATACTGTGTTCTGATACTCACACACAGTGTTCTAATACTCACATACAGTGTTCCAATGCTTAATTACAGAGTTCTAATACATACTTAATGTGTTCTAATACGAATACTCACATACTGTGTTATAATACTCAAATACAGTGTTCTAATACTCTTTTATACCGTGTTCTAATACTCAGTGTTCAAATCTCACATATAGTGTTATAACACTCACATGGCAGCATGGGGGACAGTGTTCTAATACTCATATAGGGTTCTAATACTCACATAGTGTTCTAATGCTCACCTCATACATTTGCACTCATTTACTTCATTCAATATTTAATGTACCGGTAATTAAATCGATAACGCTTTTTATAAAGCCGTATGCCCTCGCCCTCCTGACTCTGAGTTAGATATTGAAGGGTTATATGTATGTATGTATGTTGGTAATTCTGCATTTTAAATATATTAAATTGTTTGAATTTCAAATGTTAGCAGCACAGAAATTTACATTTTTCAATTTGTTATTTCTAACTTTTAGTTTTAGAAATATTTATAAATTAGTTATAAAAGATTAGGAATTGTGATTTTTATTTCTAAATTCCACTTAATGTATTTAGAAAATAATGAACTTTGTGTACCAGACCTGGAATGGAACTCTGGAGCTTCCTGGAGGAACTTCATCCCCGGATGGCTGTCGACAACGTCCTGTAACAACAGCATAAAGTCCTCGAAGACGATAAAGTCCCTCCCCTCCTTCCCTAAGAGTCTCAGGAATCGGGATTCGGGGTCGTGTGCGGTGGCGGTTAGATGGAGCCAATGGTCGCGGAACTGGGGGAACGTGAGGAACTCGGAACCACGGCTAGTTGGGGACAGATTGAAAGAACTCGTAAAGCAAACGTTGTCAACTACCGGCAACCGGTAGTAGATACCTAACTATGATATTTGGCTTACCAATCTGCCAATGTATGTTTCGTTGTATGTTCCAATGTACGTTTGTATGTTTCATTTTGTGGTAGCGGTAGGCCCTGCCCTATCATAGATCAATAATTATCTAGTTACCGGTACATCGGTAAGGTTTATATTTATTTCCATTCAGCCATTTAGTATAAACTGACTGGACTGATAAAGGGCTGTCAGTTTGAATGTAAATTAATTTTAGTAACTGAGCAGGTATAGCTTAGCTTAGCACTTTGGCTTAAATCAACGATTCTCTACCATTCTGCCATTACCGGTACCGTACCGTCAGACCGCAGAAGAATCCGTTTGCGTTTACGAACAATTATCTTACCTTGCGGATACGAACCACGGCAGTTTCCAGTAGAGGGGGATGTTGCAAGCCCGGGCGATCGAACCCATCTGGTGTCTGTAAACCCTCTGATTATCCATAGATGAGAAACATTCCATAGCCGCTTTCAGTTGAGTTTCTACCTCAATACTCGGGACGGGGAAACCTCTGGGGAAGTAGAAGTTTGTTATACAAGGGTCTCCCCCGCTGGAAGGAGTGTCTACCGTGTCTAAAGATAAGTTACTCTGTTTCACAGAGTCTTTACTCGCGGAGAGTTTGTCCTTAAAGTTGGCGGAGCGGCCAACTCCCGAGGATCTGCCCGGGTGACGGGGGCTCCGCGGGCTGTTGGCCGGGCTTCGGGGGGCCGGAATCGGAGAACATGGCGGTGTGGGCGACTCGAGTTGTCTGCCAGCGGGCTGCGGTTCAGTAGCCACGCCCCCATGGCGTGGCGGTTGCGATTCCAGAATGTTTTCCCCGCGTTTGAGGCGTTTTAGTGTATCGCGCAGTTGCTGTTGTGTTTGGCGGTCGCTGAGCCATTTTAGGAATAATTCGTCGACTTTCCATTTTAGTACCGGCGTGAGTTGAACCTCCCAATATGAGTCAGACTTCGTGCTAGCTCCGTGTGTCATAGCCACATAGCCTACTGCAGTACCTACTGCTACTGTACTGCTGTACCTGGTACCAGTAGTGGAGTGTAATACTGTAATACAGTAATATGTAATTACAGTACTACACACTCTGACACTACGCACTACAGTATTAAAGTCATACCAGTAGTATACCGTACAGACAGACCGTCACTGTCAGACTGTAATAATATGTACCGGTAGGCCTACCGACCGTAATTATATAACTATAGGCCTAGGTGCCCTTAATTAAAATTAGTAGAATCACTATTTCCAGGGGGTATACATTTTCGCCCTATCCGTATCGGTATATACAGTCGGTGAGAAGTCAAAAATTGGACTTCAAGTCCAATTTTAGACTTCAAGTCCAATTTTGGACTCCAAAGTCCAATATTGGACTTTAGTACAACTCCAAGTGTACCCATGCTGCCATACTGTATATCGGTATTTAAATCAAAACTGCATCCCGTATCAGTACATATATATTACATCCCTGTATTACATAATTAAAATGCAACATTATTTTAATGATCAAATTAATTATTATATGTATTATAAACAGGGATCGCACACGGGCATTATACTGGCTTCTGGTCCGCGGACCAATGTATAATGTAATCATGTGTAATCATGTACAATAAAATATTAATAACAATGAAGTAATTCAATACTGGTTGCCTATTACTATTCCTCTCTGGTTAGTCTTAGCAACAACTCCCTGCCAGCTAGCTCCACACCAGCAGAGACTTGACCAATAATCATTCCCAGCAACTAGCTGCTTTACACACACATCCTTCCATCGTACCAGCATGTTGGCCAATAAATGAGCAGTATTTAATGAGAATCAATTTTTTTTGCCGTTTTAATTACTTTAGATCAATTAAAGACACAATTATTAAAGCAAATCACTTGAACTAATTAAAAACTATAATAGAATGGGGTATGTGGATTACATCTGTATAATTTTTAATTATAATTATTTAAATCTTATACTGTAAAACAATTAATTTCCTTTAAAAGGCAGGTTGAAAATGGTGTTTTTACCGTAATAACTTAATTAACTAATTAACTGCTATTATCTTAGCTTCTCGAAGGCCACAAGGAAATTCTACTTGGAAAATTTCTAAACTTTTGCCAAACAACATGTGTACCAAGTTTGGATAGATTTCATCAAAGATTGGCCGAGTTATTAACGTTTAAAATTGAACACTGCAAAAAAAGCGACAGAACGACACGTTCGTGGGGCCTTCGCGCAGCACGAGGCCCAGTTATGAGATACAAATCAAAATTGAGCGACTGTATCACAAAATCAGGTTTTGAGAAATTTACCCACACCACCAATCAATCAAAGAAAGGGGGACAGTACGTGTTCACCCCTTTTAATCCCCCCCCCCCCCACCCTTCCCAACCACCAATACATAACCGCGACATCTACCACCCACGGAAGGGTAGCACGAACTTATTTCCAATCGCACGTTCAATATGCAAAGCCAGGTGGTTTATAGGAATATAATAAACGCAGTACTCGTATTCATTATAAGCCTCGTTGCGTTCGTCCTGTTTTGTATTTAAATATATTTCTTAAACGCAGGCTAGGACGTTCTTTATAATAATAATAACTAGGGATGCGATCAATATGTGAAGCCAGGTGGTTTATATAATAATTTAGTCAACGCAGTACTCGTCTTCATTATATGCCTCGTTGCGCTCGTCGCTTGTCCTGTTTTGTTATAAAATATTTTTCCTAAACGCAGACTGACGATCTTTATACAGTTATAACTATGCAAAGTTTCGAAACTGTGCGAGTAACTGTTGATACATCTATGTGGATATGTGTGATATGTGGAGATGTGTGATACAACGCCAACGCATCTTATGCCGATGTAGTAATATGGGTATTGAAATAATATTAAATTAATGTACACTCTTAAAGCTGCAGCGAAAAAATGTAGCTAATTTCCTAGGTTACATATAAAATAATAATATTATTTTTAAGAACATTAATTTTACTACTTTGCAAAAATTCAATTAAAAAATAACCAGACATATACATTGTGGAATAAACTATTTCAGAAGCCTACACAACAGCCATGCCATGGATAGTATTTATGTTATGATATCTGTCATTTACCTGAGATAGCAATACAACATTTATAGTGAATTATTTTAAAGAATGCTGTCTGGGCTGGAATAGCAATACTGGTTGTCTATTACTATTCCTCTCTGGTTAGTCTTAGCAACAACTCCCAGCCAGCAGCAGAGACTTGACCAATAATCATTCCCAGCAACTGGGAATGACACACACATCCCATCTATGTACCAGCATGTTGGCCAATAAATGAGCAGTATTTAATGAGAATAAATTTTTTTGCCGTTTTAATTACTTTAGATCAATTAAAGACACAATTATTAAAGCAAATCACTTGAACTAATTAAAAACTATAATAGAATGGCGTATGGGGATTACATCTGTATAGTTTTTAATTATAATTATTTAAATCTTATACTGTAAAACAATTAATTTCCTTTAAAAGGCAGGTTGAAAATGGTGTTTTTACCGTAATAACTTAATTAACTAATTAACTGCTATTATCTTAGCTTCTCGAAGGCCACACTGAAATTCTACTTGGAAAATTTCTAAACTTTTGCCAAACAACATGTGTACCAAGTTTGGATAGATTTCATCAAAGATTGGCCGAGTTATTAACGTTTAAAATTGAACACGACAGAACGACAGAACGACAGAACGACAGGTTGATTAATGGTACCACTACGCTAAGGCTCACTCACTTCGTGGCTCGCCCCACAGGTTGATTAATGGTACCACTACGCTAAGGCTCACTCACTTCGTGGCTCGCCCCACAATATGCTAAAAGTAAAGTACAAAGTAGCCTACCTAGAGCTAGAATGCTAGAATGTACCATTATATTCTAAGTACAGTACAGTCAGTACACTGAAGATACATACAGAGCTGCAAAGGTAACTTTCCATAACTTAACAGCTGTCTGGTTGTCTCTCATCTGTCATGCTTCTGTGCTTCATGTACCTTTAAGTTCGATTCTCAATGTCACGTCCAAAATTGGATTTAAAGTCCAATATTGGACTTTTGTAAAAATTCAAAGCCTTATAAAAAAAGTTCCCCCTGGTGAATTTCAGGTCCCCCTGTTCAAAACTTTTTGATATATTTTCGATTAAAGAAAAAAAATCCCGCCCGATCCTATTACCCAAGGCCCTGGAACAATTGGCTGATTTGAAGTCCAATATTGGACTCACAGAAGTCCAATTTTGGAATTGAACTGGAGTCGAAGTCCAATTTTGGACTCAAGTCCAATTTTTGACTTCTCACCGACTGATATATAGGCCTATATACAGATATATGTTTATGGGTATGGTTAAAAATATGGATATTTATTATTTTTCAGATAATACAGAATGGAACCAGCCCAAAATATTAATGGAAATATGGTATGCAGATTAACTTATCGCGCAGCACAGAAGATAGCACAAGGTTGACAGTTGTTCATCGTCAGCAAGATGGTGACCAAGCAACTCATGCGTTTCATGGTTTTAATTACTAACTGTGGCGAAACACAACCCACGAAATCAGGTATTCGAAATGATACTAATAATCTTAAGGGGAAACGAGATCCCAGTAAACACCAAGCGTGCTAGGCGCGTGTGGCGAACGACATGTTCGCCAGACGTTCTGGTACATTTCTTGAGGTGCGGGAGAGATTCGCCAATGATTCTTGTCTGGGAGTGGTTTTCAGGTAAGCTCCAGGAGTGCGTGGCGCATACTAAGAATTTCATTAACAGGAATGATTTATCCATCGAATTCCAAGCATGCGTGACGAATGGGCTGGTAATGGTAATGCTTGTCTGCGAATAATATTGGTCGGGATCACTGCACTGTATGACTGGAACTGTTGGCTTAACAATCTGACCACTCATCATTCACGCTGTTATAGGTCTACACAGGACTAAACTTAGATAATATTTAAATTTGGGCGCAATTTTTTTAAAAAATCACTGCATTCCATTTTATGAGAAGGTAATATTGTTTCACGTCATTTCTGTAGTTTGAATATTTTATTAATTATTGTAGCCTTATTATTTGTGGTACAACTGATGCTGCAGTTTAAATTAATAATTTTAATTTGTGAATGTAGCGGGTACACTACTGTAAAGTATGGTGCTAGATCCCTCCGTAAGCAGGGCCTGATTACCGCCTAGGTGCTGTATGTTACAGTATATTTTTAGATATGATAAAAAATTTCGTTGAATTTCAAACGAAATTATAAAATGATTTGACAAACTTATAGTCGAACAAAGAAAGAAGACATTATCTAAATTAGCGGTAAACTTTGCATTTTTCTTAAACTTGAAACCCATTAAATCGCAGCAGAGAATGTATTTTTTTCTCGAAAAACTACATTTCTCGAAATCAGTTAATGAAATCAGTTGAAATTTGGAACAGAGCTTCAAAATATGCTTGTCTCTATGGCTATCAAGAAAGTTTAGCTAAAAATGCTTCACGGGGCCTTTTGGGCCTTTTTGTTTATAAAATGGCCACAGCTAAATTTCTGCCAATTGCTCGAGAGCATTGGATGCAACTATGAATTAAACCGATTCACGAAATTTGAACTCAATAACAGCAATATTGTTCAAGAAGTAGGCCTACCCTTTTTGGCAATAGGCCCTTTTGGCCGCTAAAGTGCCATCTTGGTGACTTTTTTTTTAAAGAAATTGGATTGGCCATTCCTAAACATTTCACTCAATTTTAGGCTGCGGAAACATCACAATGAGAAGTTGTATTTGTGGTCGCTTCGTAACCAACCCCCCCCCCCCCTTTAAATTCAAGTAAATAAAAAAGTTAATTCTCTTTCTGTCGACCCCACTCCCAAATACAGATCTCCGCCACTGGACGGTCACGGCCCTAAACCGATTAGGTTCTCTGTTCGCAGAACACCGAACACTATTCCGGCCACGGAACTAGTCCAGCAGAATGCCTTTATAGAATCCTGGGATTTGGGGGACGAGAGGATCTCAGCAACTAAGCGAAAACGAACAATAGGATATTCCTAGACCCCCTCCCAAAATGTATCCAGACAACTTTTCGCCATACATAATGTGTTAAAAAAGTCTACGGTTCTCCGGCTAGGGCCAATTTGAGTCAAAAAGTCCGCTTCCCTAGCAACCACGTTGCTATGCGCCGATCTCCAGAACCGCTAATGCTACGGACTTGGGACCGGCGCCAATCGATAGGCAGCATATGGGTTTACCTTCAAATAATCTTTTTTGGAGCGATCCGATCATGATCTTGACCATGATCAGCAAAGATCAGTTTTGATCAGGGATCGGACATTCAAGGCTTGCTCCAATCGAAAAACTTAACATTACAAAAAGATTCAGCGACCCCACATTAGTCATGATTCCCGTTAAAAGATTTAAAAAAAAGTGAATTCTTCCCGGTCAAAACGCAAGATCATGATCGCGCAAAGATCGGACTTCGTAAAATCGTAACTAAGCATTTTGGATATAAACAATTACTGTAGGAAACGTTCAGAACACCGCCCTGAGTCGATTAAAAAAAAATTGGCTCGATCGGACAACCGGTTCTCGAGATCTGATACCTGATCATTAAAGATCAGATTTTTTAGTTTTTTCGGATTTTCTCGAAAACTTTGTTTGAGACCCCCGATTTTTTTTTTACGAATCAACTTCTACGATGAAGGGGCAACTTTTGAGCATTTCGAAATTTTCAAAAAGCGATTTGATCAGGCCATGATAAGGAAAGATCATGTTTTCGGTTTTATTTCGAAGACCAAGTCCTGGGAGTTCACCGTATGGAAAAACTTAACATCACAAAAAGATTCCTCACCCTCGAATTATGGGGGGTAGCCAAAATTAGGGCATAAAAAAGTTCAAGTCTAGTGGGTCAAAACTCAAGATCATGATCGCGAAAAGATCAGTATATTTAAAATCGAATCTAAGCATTTTTCTAATAAACATTCATTGTAAGAAATGTGCAATGGTCTATTCTGAGTTGATTAAAAAAAATTGGCTCGATCGGGCAACCAGTTCTCAAGATCAGCTTCCTGATGATAAAAGATCGTGAAAGCAGTGGTATCAACGCAGAGTACTT
>JAUCBJ010003076.1:0-50401 GCA_032718475.1 Nemertoderma westbladi | reverse complement strand
CAGGTAGGGCAATGTATTGGCGGACGCCCGGCCAGGTAGGTAGGCTGGGTAGGCGGGTAATGGGTACGTATCGATACCGGTTGGTAGATACCGGCTGGATACTGGTACTACACGGCCAGGTAGATAGGCCGGGTTGCCGGGGAGCTGACAGCCCGACGAGTACCGGCACTGCTGTACTGCGGGAAGTGCAGACAGGCAGATAGCTGGACAGAATGGAGTCGGATACAGAGTCCTTTATCTCTAAGCCAGAATGAATAGGCATCCCGACTGCCGACCGGTTCATCCTTCACCCCATATATCCACAGGCCATGCTAGACACCCATAGGGGGTCTGGCATTAATTAATTAACCGTATTACTTTTACTCTATACAATGATTTCTATTTTTAGAATTAATTAGTTTTTATAGTATTTACCGCTGCTAATGACATCTCTATGACAATGTCTATTTTTAGCTCTATGGTATACAGCCCCATTACTGGCAACTAATTACTCTATTGCATCCCACATGCTGCATTTACAGTGAGCCCACCATCAACTACACTCATCGGCGGCCCCCCTCCTTTGTCATCGCTCCCACGTGCCACATTTCAGTGAGACAACCATTACCAATACGCAGTGGACACTTCAATGCCTCACTATCAATCCAACGCGATCTCTATTGCATTGAATCTACACGTATACCCCAAAGCAAATAAATCAGCGGTCCCCTCTGTTAGCAACCCCTTTGATGACTCACTAATAATCCCAGCGCAGCCTTGACTACATCAAATCCGTATATAGCCCAAGGGTATTTCATTAATGTTCCAACAGCCCTCCTCCGATGATACTATAGCTGGCGTCGCTTGGTCCCTTTGCTGTATCTAGGCATCTCGTATTATACATGCAGTCCTCTCTTCTATTCCCAAGCAAACACATCTTAACCTATTTCACCCCCCAAGAAAAGGTTATCTCAACAAGCTATTAAAGAGAAAATTATCACAACCGTTAATAGTATCGGACCCTAAAAGGGTTAAACCAAACGTTATTCTTGGAGGCCAGCAACCCTATCAATATAAACAGTCTTAATTAATAAAAACTGTTCTGACTATATCTATTGTTATTGTTGATGTTCTTATATTATTTATTATTAATGTTGTTGGTAAATTATTTATCTGTTGTAAGCGGATTCAATTCCCTACATTACCCACCCAAAATGGGACCAGTGGCATTTTACCAATATAGTAGGTGATGTGAGATTACCAATAATAATCTCACCTCATAACCAACTGGGGGGGGGGGGGGGGATACACGCCGTAAGCCAAGGAGAGAGGTGAGAGGTCAAACCACCTCAGAGGGAGAAACCAGCTGGTGAGGCTAGCACCAGGAGGTAACACCAACAGGGAGTGGCGAAGTCACAATTAGTATATAAGCCAATAGCGGGCAGGGAAGCACGTTGGGGAGGACAAGAGCGCATCCATTGGGTATTAGAGGCCGCCCAGTAGTGTACGGCCCACGAGAGACTACAGACCATATTCGGAGAGGATAGGGAGCGAGACCCGATGGTGATTCTCACGCCATTTGGATGGACACTCAGCGACCCAATTAAGACTAGAATTCCGTTTAGCGTGTCGGAATCCTCAGGGTGCATGTTCGCTGGCACAATGAAGGAAATGGAGGACGAAGGAGCAGAGGAGGAACTCAAGAGGCTGCAGCGGCAGGACTTCGAGGGGTTGAAGGAGACCGGGGTTGGGACCTCGGTGGAGGAAAAGCAGGCGCTGGAGAGCGTGAAGAACTCAATGAAGTGTGAAGGAGGGCTGTATACCATAGGGATGGTATGGAAACAACCGAAGTTACCGCTACCAGATAACAAAAGGATGGTCTTGACAAGGCTTCGAAAGTTGAAACAAACACTCAAACGGAGCCCCAAAAAGGATGAATATATCAACAAGACGATCAAGAAGTATGTTGATAGGGGGTGGGCCGTGGAGTTACCGGTCGATGAACCAAACACTGACAGGACCTACTATTTGCCACTGCATGTGGATCCTAAGAAGGGCAAACTACGGATGGTGGTCGACGCGTAGGCCAAGACTAACGGCTAGAGCTTCAATGACTACCTGCTGGAAGGCCCCAACATTTACAACTCGGGGATAGAGGTCCTGTTGAGATTTAGAAACGGAAGGCACGCCTTCATGTGCGAAATCGAAGGCATGTTCAACCAGGTCCGAGTGACGGAGCAAGACAGCAATAGTCAGAGTTTCCTGTGGTACAATGGCGACGAGGAACCGTCGGAGATACCGATGTACAAGATGGTAGTGCAGAACATGGGGGCCAAATCGTCCTCGTTCACAACGACTACAGCTGTGAGAGACACAGTGGAGGGTAAGGAGGGATAATACAGTGGGAAGGCGATCGACATGATTCGACGCGGATTCATTGTGGACGATGGGATGGGATCTGGAAACACGGTTGAAAAAATACTCGAGATAGGACGCGAAGTTCGCGACATCCTAAAAGGACCTGGGTTCAACCTCACAAAATTCCAGTCCTATTCCAAAGAATTTACGGAGGCCATAGAAGATAAACGACTGGAGACAATGATAGACAACCCCACAACGGCAAAGGGACAGATTATGGCGGATAAGAGGATGGAGTTGCAGCAAAAGGCGCTAGGTATCGTATGGAACCGGGAGACGGATGAGTTGATGAGTATCAGCTAAGTCAAGAGGGCGCCGAAATCCATACCAAACGAGGCTATGTGTCGTACATAGCGAGGATATACGATCCCCTAGGCCTGGCATCCATGTTGTTAGTCACCGGGAAACTAATACTAAAGAAAGTGTATAAGTTGAAAGACGATTGGGATGCGGAGCTTCTGGAGGAGATAAGTAGACAGAAGAACAAGTGGACGGGGAGCCTAGAGGTGATGGGGACGTACAGTATGCCACGTGTATACTTCCCGGACGGAGACATGACTGATCTGGACCTACATATGTTTTCCGACGTATCCTTGGAAGCATATGGAGCAGCACTTTATCTGGTACAGTGAAAGGGGGCTCATACGCCCAGGCTTGCGTTTAGTAAAGCGAAGTCGACGCCACCAGATTAAGCATCGGTGCCGACACTCGAGCTAACGGCTGCGAGATTAGGAGTAAGGGTGACAGCATACTTGATGGACACCATATCCAGCATAGTGGAGACGCAATACTGGACAGATTCTATGGTAGTGTTAGGGTGGCTACACAACGAGAAGACACGTTACCCTATATTTGTGGCGAATATGGTAGAAGAGATAAGGGCAACGACCGATCAAGGGAAGTGGCACTACTGCCCAACTGACGACAATCCAGCAGATCTGCTATCGAGGGGCGTTGTACGCCACTCTTTCTCGAGAAAGCAGGAGTTGTGGCAGCATGGGCCGCACTTCCTTAATGATAAGTCGAGTTGGCTACCAATGAGGAAGGTAGACCCAGGTACGGAGGAAGTAGCAGTAGAGGAGGAGGGAGAGGAGTCGGAGGGGTAAGAGATATAAAAGACAATTGGCGAGGGAGATTAAGGAGGCGCCACCGAAACCGAGTGAACCATGCGACAACCCAACGGATAGGGGCAGCCTTGAATAGGCTTCCAGGATTTGGAAGTCACCGAGAATTAATTTTTGTACTGTCAGTATTGTTACGCTAGTCTGTTAATCAACTAGCTCGTATATAAACCATATAAATCACACTGGCGGCAAGTTTACGGTATTTAGGACCATTAGCGATAGTTAGGATTCGCTGCGCGGGGATTGTTTCCTCGTGAGTTTGGTCTGTCACCGTAGACTGTACATCTGCCTCACCAGTTAGAGGCCAGGTATCCTGTTTTGTCTAGTTCGCCTGGGCATTTCACTCACCCACGTATTAGAATAGACACCAGGCTCTGTTCCTCGCCAGTAGTAGTTCGCGTATTTTGTATCTGTTTATTTTGACACCTTGGACTGGGATTTATTGTCAGATACTGTACGTGATGGATTATTTCACTATAAAGTAGCATTTGTAGTTTAACGTAAAAGCTTTCTAAAATCCGACGCATTTTGATTAAATTACAGTAATGTAATATGCCTATTCATATTGGTACACATAAACCCGTAGGTAATTCTAATGGCGCAGTGGTCAGATGGTTAAGGCGTTGGTTACATTACAGATACTGTAGGTTACGAGTTCGAATCCCAGTCGGGAAATTTGCATTTTTGGGCAATTTATTTTCATTTGATCTAATTTGATAAACCAATGAGGTGCGTACAACGTATGGAACGATGAGTTGGGCCAATCATAGGGAATGGTATATTATTGCTCCAATGTGAGGCCATGGAATGCTCTGGAAGGTTCTAGCGGATTCTATGTCCCAGATTTGCTATATAAGGGCTGGTTTGCCCTTCGGTTATCACAAACTAATCTTACTTCTAACCTAATCTTACTTGTTAACACATTATCTTGTAACTTGTTAGCTATTCTACTCTTGACTTATCTTGTTAACTTTGAATTATTTGTTAGTGTTCAGGTTGATAAATCTTTGTAAATTACGTAAATATACTGTAAACTTTTGAACATGTATATTTCTAATTGTCCACCATTGGGACAGCCAAGCATTGGGAGGATGGCCGCCTAGACCGTTAGGCCGTCAGCAACGCAGGGAAGATGTCCACAACACGCTAGCGCCCACATTAGATTAGACCGCGCACCCCCTTCGCCCCTTCGAAATACTCCACTTTGCCATGCAGCACCTGATTTCCGAGGAAGGTAAGACTTTGTTTTGACGCCCTTGCCTGACGTAAGACCTATAGATCAGGGTAAACGTGACGCCGTCCTGGGACGCCGCAAAATTTAGGATCAGATAGCTAGATTCAGTCAGGACCCTGTATTGCAAATCCCTGGGTTAACCTGTATCTCTTACAGGTGTGAACTATTGCCGTTCGTCAGTATGCGAGCACATTTTAGGTACACAGACAGCATATGTTCCATAATTTAGTGATTCGCAATACTGACAGTTCGGTACCGGTTTGCTTTGTAGAATATACATTAGTACCCCCCCCCCCCCCCTGTCTGAACCTGAGATATTTGATCAGGCAAGGAGTATTTCTGCTACCGGCACTTCGCTTGGCCTAGGGAGGTTTATTAATATCCCACCGTGCCTTGCCACGTACTGATAGGTATTGCTGCTAACCACCGCGGCAATAAAATTCTAGAATCAAATTTGTATACCAGATCAGCTAACGTACGGCAGCAATTAACCCCTATTTCTTATCTTACAACCAGAATCTGGTATTTGTGCCGATCACGGGTGTAGTTACTAACACCGTAATTGCCCGGTTGAGTTGTGGATAGGAAGGAGACAGCTTTGACGTCATTTTGTAAGTATAAAGTTCTACAGAGCGCGACTAGCTTATTTTCGTAGCTAGCGCACGGTATTGTTTTGGTCAGAAATCACTAAAACCTAGTACAATGGGATACACCAAAATTGTTTTATTGTAACACACCCACACACACACGCCCTAAAACATATGTACCCTTAGAGTTCTACTAGTTATAGCGTACTTTATATTACTTTTAGGCAGAATTTATTTGTAATTTACTATTCGTAGTTTGTAAATTTAGGATCTGATATTTATTTACAGCAAAAAGGGAGTATTTACTTATTAGACTGTTTTTTCCTGACGTCAGTACTGTTACTTTAGGCACAACCCCCTTTAGACTGATTAAGTACAGGTGTCAGTATTGTTATGCTAGGTCTGTTAACCCACTAGCTCGTATATAAACCATATAATTCACACCGCGGCAAGTTACGCCATTTAGGTCTGTCAGCGATAGTTAGGATTCGCTGCGTGGGGATTGTTTTCCCGTGAGTTTGGTCTGTCACCGTAACTGTACATCTGCCTCACCGGTTAGAGGACAGGCATCCTTTTGTCTAGTTCATAGGCATTAGACCCGCTCACATTCGTAGAATAGACACTAGGCTCTGTTCCTCGCCAGTAGTTGTTCGCGTATTTGTATCTGTTTGTTTAGATACCCTGGACTGGGATTTGTTGTCAGATACTGTACGAGCCCGTATACATTACTGGATCTTACGGTAAGATACATCGTTACTAGGATCTGGTAAGCGGTATACTACTGGACTTTTCAGTAAGAGATTCTATATAAATCAGTGTATAGTATTGTTAGATCTGTGTGCGCTGAAAAGTGCATGCACTTTTCAGTAAGAGATATTTTTTTTATTAAATATTCTAAGTAGAGTCTGAATAGTATTTGTACGCTCTGAAAAGTGCGTGCGCACTATTCACTAAGAGATATTCTTATTAATTATTTAGTAGGAATAGTATTTGTCATTTCTGAAAGGCAACATTTGTACGTTGCTTCAGTAGGCTTTAGGGTAGCTAGTAGTTTCGTATTTAATATTTGACTAGCTAATAGTTAGTTTATAGCAATTTGTTTTACGCCGTGTGTGTGCGGTGTTACTTTCGGTACTTGAAAAGGTACATAGGTTTTAAAGACCAAGTTGTATCATCGGTACCTAGGAAGATTTTTCGTAGAGTAGAAGTAAAACTCTCACCTTCGACTTTTCAGGACTCAAGGACTCATTTCTGCCCCCTCGAGGGATTAGACCGCTTTTCGCAAAGTTTGGGAGACACAAAATTCGTCCGCGACGCCAAAAAATGGAACGACCCACGTCCGGTTTGTATTTGGGAATTTGCACGACTGGAAAATCAAAGGAGCGTAAGTTTTACGACTCGTGTCGTTCAAACTGAAGAGCACAGTAGTACTCAAAATTTGTGGGTTTCACTGTCTAATTAGTAGTGTTGTTGGTACTTATTTCCCGTTAGACGTTGCTGTTTTGCCTATTATTTGTACTTGTTGATCTACATTTTGGTAACGTACACCGTTATCTCACTTATTCGTACAAATTTAGCCGGTAGGCTAGATTATTACATATTTTATTATATACTTTGATTTTATTTGTACCAGTTAGGGTATATATATGATATATATATATCAAGGTAAGTTTGACATTTTGACATTTCGACATTTTGACATTTCGACATTCTGACTTTGTTAATTTTATTTGTACTGGTTAGGGTATATATATGATATATATATATCAAGGTAAGTTTGCCATTTTGACATTTCGACATTCTGATACTTTGACATTTTATTACCCATACTTGACGTATATAATAAGACATTAGTGACACACCACATTCGACTTGATACCCACCTACCGACTATGACTCGTGCGAACCGGACAGATCGACAGTAGACGAACCGAGAAGGAGAACCCGAGATTCCACCGATGTCACACCGCGTGCGTCTCCAGTACCCCGAACGGAAATACCGGAAGCCGCAACGCGTGGCGACAGCAGAATCGAAGATTTCCTTACAGTCCCGCAGACCAGGTCACGGGAACCAGACATGGTAAGCTTGGCGGGAAGACAAGAAAATGTTATTAGGAGTATAGGAGGACACATGGCCCAGATTACTCGAAACCTTGGAGAAGGTTTTCGCGTTTTACACGAGTTAACCGCCCCGATGTCGAGATATGAGTTCTACACATTACAGGTAAGGATAGAAAGTAGGGTACATGCTTCCGTAGATAAACTAAAAGGTTTACATGAACTTGCAGAGTTGCGTGGCGACAACTTTACTCAGGTAAAGATAATAGATAATTTGGTAAGTGCGAGGGAAAGCCTCATCAAGTTTAAGTCAGTAATAAGATTGGCTCAACAGGAGCAGTTCGATCAACTGCTAGTTGAGTCAGTTTCGGACGCGTTGTTAGAACCCGAAGAGGAAGAAGAACTATATTGCCTAGACGGGAGGTTGGAGACGCTCACCAAATTTCTTCGTAGATGCGGCGTACCGATCGAAGAACCGCAAGTCGAACCGCGAGGGATGACGGAAGTTCTAACTATGGAAGGCTCGCGAGCCTACCAAATTCCACCACTGGATAGATCATTCGTTAGTGTACGGAGCGACGTTGGCGACGTTAGTAGGACAGCGTCTGTAATTACTCGACAACAACAGGAGGTTGCACGCCGACAACAAGTAGTCGAGGAAGAAGCGCAACGGCAGATGGCACAGATCGCCATCGAGGGACAGAAACAACATAGAGAGGATGAAGCAAGAATTGCAAAACTCATGGCTCAAGCCGAATTCGAAGCCTCAGAAATGTGAAGATTAGAGGAGGACTTGGCGCAAGAAGCGGCAGCAGCGGCTGCAGCACGAGTTGCGACGGTAAACACAGCAGAGTTAGCACAGAAGAAAGCAGCATCCGACACTCGTGCCAAGTTGGAAGCGAGACAAATAAACGCTCGATTAGCTATACAAGAAGCGGAGTTAGATGTGAAAGGGAGATGCAACTACAGTTTGAACCAAATCGTAGATCACGCGAGGCAGCGAACGCGCAAGCGGACCTCAAACTCGATGCGAGAGATAGATCTATAAAATCTCGAGCTGGACATGACTTGTCTGCCCTGGATCGCATGGAAACTCGATACCGCGGGATTCAGAAGCGAATCGAGGAAGGAAGTATGGGAGCGATAGAACGAGGAGAGGAGTTCGTCGAGGATTACTGTAAACGTTTTCCGCAAGTGATTCCTATGCTCAAACCTACAACTCCGATAAAACCGATCTTTGTTACGAAACCTAAAGAAATATCACCTGTGCGCTCGACGCAAGGTAACAGGTTTGTTGTGATGGAAATGCCGCAACCTAGGGCAACTTCATCGCCAATTTTAGCAGGTAAAGTAAATAGTACACCTACAGTAAGTCGTAGTCTACTTGTAGAAAGAGAGGAACCTACATTTATGACAATTAAACAGGTAAGTAAGCCGTTAGCAGTTAAACCTGTGACGTGCTGTGCGAACCCAGTCATTTACAGACCGACTACAAAACCCGACCATTTTATACGACCATTGACACAATGTTCGACGAGACCTACAACTTTGTGGAAGGCTTGCGAGCCTACCAAACAACAAAGGACTAACCTTGTGGGTAGTACCCACAGGATCGAACCACGTTTAACGAGAACTACGACTTCGTGGAAGGCTTGCGAGCCTACCGAACAATGGAGAGCCGTAGATCCCAGACCACGACGAGCGCGACCGAAATTAATACTTCGGACGCGAACCCGTCAACCACCTTATCCGGACGACAGCGACTCACCTAGCGACTCGGAGTCGATGGAGAGAGAAATATTCCGTACTGGAGCGGCGGATGATTACAAACGAGAGGAGAGATCTAAGAATCAGTACATCGACAATCCTCCACGAGAAACACCCGTCCAGAAACCTGTGTTACAACTGACTGAGACGATTAGCACTAACAGACTCGCCGAAATAATGCGACCTATGGCGGACCGACTAGCTCAACTTGAAGAGCGACTCGAAGCGCGATCATCGGATAGATCACGGACCAGTGTGGAAGTAGAACAACCTAGACAACATCAACCACCAAGGAGAGAACAGGAGACTAGACAGACTCCGAAACATCGAGAAGAAGATCCCGTTAATATTTCCTACCGACGGACAACGCGCGGAAGGGAACGACTGGATGACGCAACCGAACAGGGACGCGGACAGTTGGATTTGGTTAGCGAGATTGCGAAGTTTGCGGCTAGACACGGATTACCGGCACAACAACTGCTGAAGTTCTCTGGCAACGCAAAGCACTGGCGTATGCTGGTAGACTACGTAGAGTCCCAGATCGCTAAGTGTGCCTTCACCTCGACGGAGAAGTTTAATTACTTGCTCCAGGTTCTGTCTGGTGAGCTGAAACGATTAGCGGAAACCTTCATCTGTGTTCCAGATGCCTTTGAGTTGGCGTACGACCGTCTATATTCGATTTACGGCGGCAACGTAGCCACGGCTAAATCTATTATCGAAGACCTCTGTAGAAGAGGAAGTATTTCGAAACCGATCGATCTTTTACGACTCGCGGACGAAATCAAGAATGCTATAGGAACTTTACGGTCCATTGGACAACTCGAATACGCTAATGCACTGACAGTTCTCATTAGGATAATCAGTCGACTCCATCATCGATTACGACGAGAATGGCGACGCATCGAATATCAGCATGAAGAGGCTGGCGGGCTACTAAAACTCACCGACGTCTACCAACTAATTTCGCGGGAGGCCGTAGTGGAGACTCGATCCAACTATACCGATCACCATATAGCGGCAGAAGGAATAGCTATTGCTGCGCCAACTCGGACCAAACAATTTCCCATGAACGCGAAAGCAGTTACCTATGCCACCCCGACCGAAACTTCTAAAGTTCTGACGCCTATTGGCACCAAGCAGCCATGACAACAGTTGCCGGCGGACTTTGTGGGATGCTCATATTGCGAGCGGAATGGCAGAAACCACAGCGGACATAAACTACGTGGATGTCGCGCTTTTAAGGAGTTAGGAGTCGAAGAAAGGAGACTTCAGATTCGATCTTTAGATTCTTGTTGGAGATGTACTAAGCCTGGACACGTCTGGAAGGATTGCCCGAGCGACGATACATGTCCTCTATGTGGATGTAACCATGAGGCGTTACTTCACACGAACAGCCATACTCCGACCAAACGCTTTCGACGAGAGCATCCAGATAAAGCGGCTAGATGCGACGCACTTTACAAGGAGCGTGTGCCGCGCAAGATTCATACTTTCTATACGGATTGTATGGATCAATCGGGATCATCGGACGAGGACGAGGAGGAAGACGACACCTTTTACATGCAGGCGGGGGAGGAACAACCATCAATAACACTCCTCACACAGAACCAATTGAAAGGGTTTAGCGTGATTCCTATAAAGATTACCGGAACCCGAGGGAGCAAGCGTATATACGCTACCTTAGACTCTGCGTCATCGCATAGTTACGTCGACGAACAAGTAGCCGACATAGTTACGGACATGAGTAAAGGTAAGACTGCTCAGTATACTGTAAGCAGCATGCATGGTAAGAGAGCGAATCCTATGACGAGAGTAAAATTAACCTTAGACACTCTTCTTTCCAAAGCGGAACACAGCAAGGAGGAGCGCTCATTACTTCCGGTAATAAATTTGACCTTTGCAGCTACGAAGGACTTTAGTAACTTGCTTGGCCCTGTGCCAGAGCAATCACCGGAAGATCGTAAGTATTTCCGACACCTTGGAATACCGGAATGTCCTGTTAACTATCGTTCAATCGCGATGTTGATTGGGACAGACCAGTTTAACTTACATCAGGTATAGGAGACACGCCCATCTGTTATTACAGCGGGCAACCCCTACGCATATAGAACTCCCATAGGTTTGTATACTAGAGCACCAGTGCATTCACTAGAGGTAAGTGACCAGGAGGACGACATTTTGAGTACGTGTAGTTTATTGACTACTACGATAGATAATTCTCCTTCACACTCCTGTGGTCCAATTGTACAGACTGCACTACGACAGATTTGCATCGCTAACGCTGACGTAACCAATACTGACGTAACTGATCTGGACACGACCACACGGACCTCTGACTTACAACTACTTGCAGTAAAACAGGTTGTATTGACTACTGAAGACCATAGGGTTGTTGCTGTGGATGACTCGATGAACGAGGGTTTTGGAAGGCTTGCGAGCCTACCGAAAAATCCGAAGGTCATTGACCCCACCCACCAGGCTTCGACACCTGTCGTTGATCTTGGAAGGCTTGCGAGTCTACCGACAGATCAGAAGGTTGTCAAACCGCCACACGACGATTCGACACCGACTAGTGACACCGGAAGGCTTGCGAGCCTACCAGACACATTGACACTAGCCACCGCAGCGGACGAAGACGTGGACGAGGACCATGGCGCAGTGCAAGCAGCGCTTGACCGACTGCTGACTGAACAGACCATTAAATGGCTAGAACAGGACTCAGCAGAACCCAGCAGTTACGAGACCACTATGTCAGAACAGGAAAAACGGTCATTAAATATTATGAGAGATACCATTCGCCAGACCGCGAATGGCCACTACGAAGTTGGCATGTTGTGGCGCAATGGACAACCTAAGCTCGTTAACAACTACCCGCTTGCTTTGAGGCGACTCAAATCAATAAGGCAGTGATTGTTGCATGATGAGATGGCCCATATACAATACAATGCGCAACTTCAGACGTATCTCCAAAAGGGATATGCCATTAGGATGTTAAATCCCGAGGTAACCACAGATCAGACATATTACCTGCCACATCATTTTGTTCGACACCCAGACAAACCTGGCAAGGTGCGTGTAGTCAATGACTGCACTGCGCTTTACCAAGGGATGTCTATGAACAGCGAACTGATGGACGGGCCGAATATGAATAATTACCTCATGGGAGTCCTAATGCGTTTTAGACAACGCAAAGTGGCTTTTACCTGTGACGTAGAGGCCATGTTTCACCAGGTTAAGGCTTTGGAGCGGGACAGGGACAGTTTGAGGTTTCTTTGGTATCCGGACGGAAATTTAGAACTTCCGCCAGAAACTTACCAAATTCAGGTAAGAGTTTTCAGAGCCAGGGACAGCCCCAACTGCACCATGTACGCCTTAAAGCAGACTGCATTGGACAGACAAGACCAATTTGACCCAGAAGTAGTTCGGACAGTGGAACGAGATTTCTACGTGGATGACGGCCTCAAGCACACCAACCCCAAGATTGTCTCGCTGAGGGCGGATTCCGCCTTACGAAGTTCGCTTCCAACGTACCCGAATTAGTGAACTCATTCGACCCGACGGATCGCAGTGGAGGAGACTTAGACTTAGAACTAGAATCTCTACCTATGTCCAAGGTATCAGGACTTAGTTGGGACCCGAACACCGACAATTTTAGGGTACGTGTAAGGTCCAATGACCAGACTAGACCTCTCACTAAGAGGACTTGCTTATCGACCATGAGTAGATTGTATGACCCATTGTGTTTCATTAGTCCAGTGATCCTACATGCTAGGATCATACTCCGCAGCATTTGGCAAGCCGGACTGGAATGGGAAGATCCCATTCCAGAAAAGTTACCTGAGCAATGGAGGGACTGGGAAGCCCAACTGACTTTCCTACAAGACTATACCATACCAAGGGTATACTTATCTTTGCAGACCACCTTTCCTGCCGATTTAGAGCTTCACAGCTTCAGTGACGCTAGTAAGGATGAACTGGGGGTTAATTTGTACCTTAGACGACAAGTGACATCGGACAGCTACGAAGTGTCTCTCGTTACTTCAAGGGCTAGAACAATGCCGTTGAAGTATATGACTGTACCTCGTGGAGAGCTGCAAGCCGGGACGATATCCACCGATATTGTCAATCTAGTTCAACGCGAGCTGGAGGCTAACTTGAAGGTCACATATTGGACGGATGCGACGTTGGTACTTTGGTACATAAACAACGAAACGTTCAAGTTCAAGACTTTCGTAGCCAACAGACGGGCTGAAATATTAGACCGGTCGCTCAAACAAGATTGCGCATCACTGTCCAGGGAAGCTGAACCCAGCTGACATCACATCACGGGGGATGCTACCGATAGACTTTTGTAAACCGGACAATAAACCCTTTTGGTTTAGAGGACCCGATTTCCTACAACGACCATCACGATCATCAGATCGTGATGGATTATTTCACTATAAAGTAGCATTTGTAGTTTAACGTAAAAACTTTCTAAAATCCGACACATTTTGATTAAATTACAGTAATGTAATATGCCTATTCATATTGGTACACATAAACCCGTAGGTAATTCTAATGGCGCAGTGGTCAGATGGTTAAGGCAATTTTTGGGCAATTTATTTTCATTTGATCTAATTTGATAAACCAATGAGGTGCGTACAACGTATGGAACGATGAGTTGGGCCAATCATAGGGCATGGAACATCTTATTGCTCCAATGTGAGGCAATGGAATGCCCTGGAAGGTTCTAGCGGATTCTATGTCCCAGATTTTCTATATAAGGGCCGGTTTGCCCTTCAGTTATCACTAACCTAATCTTACTTCTAACCTAATCTTACTTGTTAACACACTATCTTGTAACTTGTTAGCTATCCTACTCTTGACTTATCTTGTTAACCTTGAATTATTTGTTAGTGTTCAGGTTGATAAATCTTTGTAAATTACGTAAATATACTGTAAACTTTTGAACATGTATATTTCTAATTGTCCACCATTGGGACAGCCAAGCATTGGGAGGATGGCCGCCTAGACCGTTAGGCCGTCAGCAACGCAGGGAAGATGTCCACAACACGCTAGCCCCCACATTAGATTAGACCGCGCACCCCCTTCACCCCTTCGAAATACTCCACTTTGCCATGCAGCGCCCGATTTCAGAGGAAGGTAAGACTTTGTTTGACGCCCTTGCCTGAAGTAAGACCTATAGATCAGGGTAAGCGTGACGCCGTCCTGGGATGCCGCAAAATTTAGGATCAGATAGCTAGATTCAGTCAGGATGCTGTATTGCAAATCCCTGGGTTAACCTGTATCTCTTACAGGTGTGAACTATTGCCGTTCGTCAGTACACGAGTACATATTAGGTACAGACAGCATATGTTCCATAATTTAGTGATTCGCAATACTGACAGTTCGGTACCGGTTTGCTTTGTAGATTATACATTTAGTACCCCCCCCCCCCCCTGTCTGAACCTGAGTTATTTGATCAGGCAAGGAGTATTTCTTCTACCGGCACTTCGCTTGGTCTAGGGAGGTTTATTAATATCCTACCGCGCCTTGCCACGTACTGATAGGTATTGCTGCTAACCACCACGGCAACAAAATTCTAGAATCAAATTTGTATACCAGAGCAGCTAACGTACGGTAGCAATTAACCCCTATTTCTTATCTTACAACCAGAATCTGGTATTTGTGCTGATCACGGGTGTAGTTACTAACACCGTAATTGCCCGGTTGAGTTGTGGATAGGAAGGAGAGAGCTTTGACGTCATTTTGTAAGTATAAATAAAGTTCTACAGAGCGCGACTAGCTTATTTTCGTAGCTAGCGCACGGTATTGTTTTGGTCAGAAATCACTAAAACCTAGTACAATGGGATACACCAAAATTGTTTTATTGTAACACACCCACACACACACGCCCTAAAACATATGTACCCTTAGAGTTCTACTAGTTATAGCGCACTTTAGATTACTTTTAGGCAGTATTTATTTGTAATTTACTATTCGTAGTTTGTAAATTTAGGATCTGATATTTAGTTACGGCAAAAATGGAGTATTTACTTATTAGACTGTTTTTTCCTGACGACAGTATTGTTACTTTAGGCACGACCCCCTTTAGACTGATTAAGTACAGGTGTCAGTATTGTTACGCTAGGTCTGTTAACCCACTAGCTCGTATATAAGCCATATAAATCACACCGCGGCAAGTTACGGCATTTAGGTCTGTCAGCGATAGTTAGGATTCGCTGCGCGGGGATTGTTTTCCCGTGAGTTTGGTCTGTCACTGTAACTGTACATCTGCCTCACCGGTTAGAGGACAGGCATCCTTTTGTCTAGTTCGTAGGCATTAGACCCGCTCACGTACGTAGAATAGACACTAGGCTCTGTTCCTCGCCAGTAGTTGTTCGCGTATTTGTATCTGTTTGTTTAGATACCCTGGACTGGGATTTGTTGTCAGATACTGTACGAGCCCGTATACATTACTGGATCTTACGGTAAGATACATCGTTACTAGGATCTGGTAAGCGGTATACTACTGGACTTTTCAGTTAAATCTGTTTAATAGTATTCATTAATATCGATGCTATATTTGAATTTAAATACAGTTTCGATTCTGTAACTAAATAATGTTTTCATTTGTTAATAAAGTCAGAAAGTAACACGACACATAGCACGACAGTAACACGAGGTCTCAGGAATTCTTAGCCCGCGAGTATTCTTAGCCCGCAAAACAATAAAGTTTACTGTTTTGATTCCCCCAATACGCCTCTGAACCCTGCTCCTTTACTAACATGCTCCTTTAATTTTGCTAAGGATACTCACGGGCTAAGTATACCCGCGGGCTAAGAATACTCGCAGGCTAAGAATTCACCCAAACTAACACGAATGAGGTAGTACTTAATAGGACTTAATTCCTAATAAGTACTTGGGAGATGCTTGGTAAAGCGGGTTAATAAATTAGATAGGACTTGGTCATACTTAATAATAACTTAACAAATGCTTACTAAACAGGAAAAAAAGTTACAATGACTGGCCAATTAATAAGTACTTGACAAATAAATGCTTGCTAAACTGTAAAATAATTGGTTTTAAACTTATCAAGTTTGAGTAAGTACTTGCATTGCAGTTGATCCAACTGCTTAACACGAACTTAACAATTTTAATAAGAATTCTGATCCGGGTAGGCTTGTGAATTAGAACGCCGTGGCCCGAATGGCCACTGGCTTTCTAGTTTTGATTTATAAATTTGGTGGATACCTGGTGCAAAATTAAAATAACGCGAACAATTAACGAACCGTAATAAAGGGTTTTATCTAAAATGCAGACAGCCATATCTTCACTTCCTTCACACCCACCGCCCCATCTCTCCTTCACGCATCGCCTCCATCTTCTGTGTTCTGGAGGAGTCTCTTCTGGACACAAACTTGGATCCTGAAACCACGCAGTCCAAACACCAACATCTACAATGATTAATGTTGTGAAATTACCCACTTAGGATAGAATTGTAATGTTGTAATCACTACAATAACACCAACCAACTAGCCAACCAACCAACCGCCAGTTACAACAATAACACAAGTTTGTGTTATTATTGTTTTGATGACAATTAGCATTAAACACGGTACATCCTAAAAGGGCAAATGAGCTGGAACGAGTTTAAACGAGCAGAAACGAGCTGTGAAAACTAATAATATTAGATTCTAGGGGGGACTTAGATCTCGGTTGGGAACCAGGGGTGCGAACTTAGATCCTCCACGTAAACTTAGATGTTGGGTGCATTCTAAAGGTGCGATCTTAGATCATAGATGCACCTGGATGCAAAATTATTTTATTATCATTATTGAATATTTATATTTCGTTATTATTGTATGCTGGAAGGCCATCTATTTTTCTATGCCTGCCTAGTTCAATACTGGATTGCTTGCTACCACCAGTATGCTTTTGTTAGGTCAACTACTGAACCATCTAGACAAGACTACAAGCTAGATTTCCATACTAGGGTACCGCGCACTGGTTGAGACGGACTGGCCTACTTCTGTACTTAGGCATAATGGGGTTTGACTTTTCCGCGTAGATGTAGCCAATGGCGTAGCCTATGAATATGCTACAGGCAATGGAAAGCCGTTTCGCGTAAGTAAATTTTTTGCATAGGTAGCCAATGAATTAATCGAATTTTAGCTTTGAAAAAAAAAAAGAGAAAAAAAGAGAGATACTGTAATATTTGGCACGACAAATGGATGAAATGCAGAGCCATATCGACATACATCGAGTATATATATGAATAATGCAGAGTTATACCGACCCATACCGACCAATATCCGCAGGATCTAAGTTCACATCTAGGATCTAAGTTTGCACCTAGGATCTACGTTCATAGTTAAGGTCGCACCTTTACAATCGCAACCAGGATATAAGTTCATGTCTATGATCTGAGTTCACATCTAGGATCTATTAAGTTTGCACCCCTGGTTCACACCCAGATCTAAGATCCTAAGATAATCTTATATTATTGTTTTACAGCGCGTTTCAACTCGTTTCAGCTCGTTTCGGGTCGTTTCAGCTCGTTTCAAGTAGTTTCAGCTCGTTTGCCTTTTTAGGATGGGATGCAGACGCTTGCCCAATAGGTCACTTGCCAATTACAAAAATTTTTTATGTCACTTGCCCAATATATTTAATTTTTAACCAAAAGTAGGTCACTTTACCAATATGTCACTTGCCCAATACTCGACTTACAGAATAAGTCATGCCCAATAAGTTTTTTGAGACCATAATTTCCATTCACTTCATTTTGACTGTTGCTAGGCCAACTACTTCATGTAATCAGACAGTGGCGCACATTAAGCGCGGAAGTGAAAATAGTGATCCTCAGCTAAAATTGACCGCAAGTGAAATAATTTATAGTTTATTGTTTTGTTAGAAAAAACCGCCACTGTAACATGTGACCAGTGACCATACCAGATCTAGTTATTGGTGAAGTGACTCATTGGGGAAGTGTCCCTGTTGGGCATCTCACAGTTAACCAAACTCTCGATTGGAGTCCTTGTCTTTAATGGTACACCCTAAAGGTTAACTGTCAGAGGCCCAATAGAGACACTTCCCCAATGAGACTTTTGCCCACCCTATGAGTCACTTCACCAATATTCCACATATTCCTATAGAATTCACTGGGAAGAGATATTCAGCTGACCGGGTAATATATTATAAACAGTTGATGTTTGATTACTGTTTGTGATAGTGTGAGTGAGTAAACAGAACCTTACTAAAACTTGGCAAGTAAAATACTTCTCTGTAGTTTGGGCGTATCCGCACCAGCTGGTATTTCTATCATTGAGTCTATGGCAATTTTCGTGTTATGGGGCTATTGACGGTCTTACCAAGTCATTCAACTCAACTGACATGTGTTGTGTATTCTAAATTTCACTGTACTTTGCAGCGTTACGAATAAGCTGTTAAGTTGACATAATGTAACAAAAGTTAAAGTTTTGTCAAACTGAATGGTCATGCATATTAAATAACCCAATAACAAAAGTTAGATGGAACTATGGGAAACATCGTACGTTGTATTAAATTAATATACTGTGGAACGAGAAACAATTAGTTAGTGAAGCTACTAGTGCACAATTTCAATTAGTATTAGGGCCTAATATCATGTTTTATTTTTTTGTCTGTCCGTCTGTCTGTAATAGAAAATTCAATCGTTTTGAAGCCTTTACTCAATTTTAACCTAATTTGGATGAACCTACTAGAGGAAAAGTTTCAATATTTTGAAAATTTTCGTGGGGAATACTGCACGAGTCAAGTACTCGGGTTACCCGTTCTCGAGTAAGCAGCCGCTCGTGCTGCGCGAGTCAAGTACTCGGGTTACCCGTTCTCGAGTAAGCAGCCGCTCGTGCTGCGCGAGTCAAGTACTCGGGTTACCCGTTCTCGAGTAAGCAGCTACACGCACGTTTATTTATATACTGCGAGATGTTCGAATAGGCTGGAGTCCTGAAGTGCTATAGTGGAATCACAAACATATCCACATCCACACACATACACACTAATAAAGGTGTCGCGATGTCGGGTTATAATTCTACTCCAGCTCTCCGAAATGTTGATCCAATCGACGGTAAATAAACTGAACATTTACAAAAAAATCATACCAATTTCAGATTCTTCATCAACGCCACAACGGTACCACAACGCTTGCATTTGCGTTTCTAGTAATATTTGATTATCCTCTTTATATAAAAAATAAACCTAAAATAAACCTTGGTCAGATTAAATATATTTGAATGAATATATTTGAAGGCTAATGGAAAGTCCCCTAACAAATATTATTTGGTTATAATCTCGAATACCTGTCCATCAGTGTGCATTCTTAAAAAAATGGCAGCCTCTATCCGATGAAAGTGAATAAAAAAATATTGCAAAGTATTCATATAATACATCGCATTATAACTCTACAGCATAGCACATGACTAAACACAATTCCGGATAGGCGATAAAGTGTGGATTTACGATCCATCGAACAAACGGTTGGTCAAGACAGGGGAAATTGTAGCAGTTACATAGAGATTACATATTGAAACTTACCTCTGGAAGAACATATTGGTGGAACCGATGGTTTTTACAGCAGAACTATACCACTCTTGATAACGATTAAACTAACGACTACACAAATGCACCCAATAAAAACGGTCTACAAAAGCCATGCCAACACGATGAATCATTTATAAGCAAACCTTATAAACTACGTAACAGAAAGAAACATGTAACATTCGATAGAATAACAACTGTTATTATCATTTTATACTTTCAGATTTTTTTCAGAAAGTTTAAGGAAAAAATATGCAATAACCTATATAACTGTATTATTTGTAACGGTGATGGGTTTTTCTTATGGAGACGTATATTTTGCAAAGTTTTGAAAAGGGAAGTTGCTGTATACGTACAGTATTTGGCCATGGACTTAGCATTGTTGTTATCACTGGAGCTCTGCTCGAGTTCCTGCAGCTATTATTAGTTGGAACGCTAATAAGTCGGTTAATCATGGATGAATTGGAACCAAACCTGGTACACATGCAGTCTATCACAAATTTAGAAATTCCACACACAGACAGACTTCTATAGTTCCTATGTCCGTTATTGCCAGGGGGCGAATTCACAGAAAGTAAAAATGGCTGTTTGGCTGAGAGGCTGATTATTGTAGAATCATCATCATCAACAAGAATCAATATTCATCTGACATTTGGTAATAGTAACCTACGAGCATTTCTTAATTATAAATTCTACATACAGACTGTCTTTTACAGTTCCTCTGCCTGCCGCTAGTCTAAACCGTGCTTAGCACGGTTTGATATGTAGCACTAGCTGCCAGGACACTAGCTGTCTATGTGCAGTGAAGATTACCAGTACTCTTCACAATGTATATATCAGTCAGTCAGGATACTTATGTTAGATTAGGCCTACTAGGCTACCGGACTAACTGATACATAGATTTAACTGGTACTTGGTGTTGGTAGTAAACTGAACATATATTATATACTGGTACTGGATAGTTTGGGCATGGAGCCTAATATAGAAGTTATCTGATTATAAACAAACTTATATTTTGCCAAATACTAATCATATTAACGATGTCCTCTTCAACAGCTTCCAATCGATCTACTTCTTCATACAAGGCTCTTCCCCAATTACAAGATGGCGTTTCATACGAAATTTGGAAGAAGTGCTTGGAAACACTTTACGGATATTAGGGCTGATAAACAAGGAACTGCATTGACTCTAAGCCTCAGTGGTAAGGCTAGAGATCCAGCTTTTGAACTAGAACTCGCCCAATTAAATTCTGCTGGAGGGCTTGATTTGGTCATCCATAAACCCGATTCGTTATATGAACTAAGTCGTCCGTTAGTGATCTTCCAGGCAATAAACTCATTTGTAAAGTTCCGGCGCCCAGCTGACATGTCAATGGTTGATTATCCTATAGACTTTGAACAACTTTATAATAAATGTAAAATGTATAACCTAAATTTTCCCAAAGAATTTCGCGCCTACCAACTTATTGAATGTGCGAGATTATTGGAAACAGATTCCCACCTTGCACGAGCGTCAGTCGAGTTTACTTACAAGGATATGAAGTTACAAATTACCTACATGGTGACTCCCGAATATCCGGAGAATCAAATAACAGTGATACTATGAATATTATGGTTAATCCAACATTTCCAGCTGTTCACACAATGGAGCCTATATTCGAGGAATAATATTATCAAGACTATAATGACGGTTATCAGTGGAATGAAACAAATCCCCATGAAGAAGATGTTTGTTATACCTACCGTGGCCCATTCCATGGTGGATATAGAGGGCCAAGACGAAGTGGTAATTATTATCGAAGCTTTAAACAACGATTCCCCAAACAACAACCAGTTCGAGTAGCAAATTTAAGATGATATTATGGTAGAACAGGAAGTACAAGTAAAATTAATCCTTTGGATTATGATGGAAAACCCAGTGGTTGCTCCGTTTGCCATTCTATATACAACTGGGCAGCCAACTGTCCAGAACTTCCACAACAGGAGGATTGTAAAATTACACTATTTACAGATAAAGATATTATACCGGGTTATTTGGAGAAACCATTGGTTGCGCCATTATTGATAGTGGTTTTACGGCGACAGTATGTGGAAAGAGTTGGGTAGCGATTTATATAGACAGTCTGAATGGATCTGATCAAAGATTGGTTAAAAAAAACTCCGAGCTCAACTGTATTTAAATTTGGAGATGGAAATCGGGATGTTTCCTTATGTAAATTAGAAATTCCAATATATATTGGTTCAAGAAAAATTTTTCTAGCAACAGATGTGGTTGATTGTGAAATCCCATTACTCTTCTCACAGCCCAGTCTAAAGAAAGCGAAAGCAGTTATCAATTTTAAAAATGATACTGTAATAATGTTCGGAGAACCACAAAAGGTTATGGTTACAAAAACTGGCCATTATTGTTTGACCCTTTCTAGATCTATGAATCCTAGTAATTCCGATACTAGACGGTGTTTATTCGCTGCTCCACTTGATGAGTTGGAGGGATCTGATCTGAATAATGCAGTTATAAACTTCATAGACAATTTGCTCATCCACATGCAGATGCATTGAAGAACTTGATAAAGATTGCTGAGTGTAAAAACCCAGAGATGTTGTCTATTGTAGATGAAATAAGCAAAGAATGCAAAATATGTTGGATTTGTAAGAAACCATCACCTCGCCCTGTGGTTGGATTACCAACAGCTACGCAATTGAATGAATTGGTTGGCCTCGATTTGAAGGAATTCCGCCCTTGGGTATATTTCTTACATATGGTAGACAGACCATGTTACATGTTATGGATCAGCTGCTGTTATTAGAAGCAAAAAGAAAGAAGTTGTAGTTGAAAAACTAATGGAATATTGGATACGAATTTTTGGGGACCCCAAGAAATTCCTTTCTGACAATGGAGGAGAGTTCATTAACCATGAGCTAATTGAGTTAAGTAAACAATTTAATATATTAATTAAAACTACAGCTGCAGAGAGTCCATGGTCGAATGGTTTAGTAGAGAGACATAATGGTATACTTAGTACCAAATCATAGTTCTTACACCATGTAAACTCGAAATCGGAGTACATTGGGCTGTTGCTGCCAAAAACAGCTTACAGAATGTTTATGGTTATACCACTATTTCCTTGGTATTTGGCTGTAATCCATAATCCTTTCCAATATGGTAATTAAACCACCAGCTCTTAGTGGACTTGATATAATTGACCTTATATGTGCGAATATTAAAGCCCTCCACAGTGCGCATAATGCCTACATTCAACAAGAAAGTTCAGAAAAACTACATAGAGCATTAAAATATACAAGTACGGTCCTACAGCGATACTATTTTCCTGAATGGTGATAATGTTTATTATAAACGAAATAATTCCTCTGCTTGGAAAGGTCCAGCAAGTACTCTTGGATCTGATGGTCAACAATTCCTAGTCAAGCTTGGTGGACTTTATTATAGAGTTCACCCTTGCCAATCGATGACATTGTCATCGATTCCGCTAGAACTTAAGGAAAGGTCTATAGATCCAAAGAATGACAACCAAGTGATGTCAAGAACACACCAAGTGATGGAGACGATGAAACGGATGGGAAGAAACAACCAAATAATTCCACTCCACATGATATCACAACTGCCAATAATCAAACTACTATAAAGCCAAGTACCCAGGATGGTATGCTGGAAATGCCTAAGACAAATGATAATATAAAATATCAGCCAATGGGTAGTTCTGACTGGAAAACAAGAAAAGTTATAGGGAGAGCTGGAAAGGCTTGAGGAAAATATTGGCATTGCTACAATATAAAAGATAAAATATCTGGTGATCCCAAATGTTTCAAGGACGACATCCAACAGTGGAATTTTGACAATGGAACAGAAGATGAAGATAAGTCCTGCAATATTGTTTATATTTCATTTGAGATTCATTTGAACCTGTGAGGGTAAAACAGGCTATAACTGAAGAACTGCAAAAATGGAAGGATATGAACACCTATACTGAAATTGAAAATGTTGAGCAACCTAACCTTTAATTACAATGGCTTGGAATTTTGATAAACGAATTAAAGGTGGAATATTACGTCTTAAGGCAAGATTGTGTGCCAGAGGTTATGATCTTTTTTATTCAATGCGTTCAGATTCCCCAACCTGTGGTAAGGACTCCATTAGAATTGGTCTTGTCATTATTGCATCTAATAAATGGAGGTTGAACACAATTGATATAAAGAGGGCATTCCTGCAAGGGCTTGATGTTGACAGAGATTTATTTATAAAGCCTCCAAAAGAGGCACTTACCAACAAGCTATGGAGGTTGAATAAATGCGTATATGGTTTAAGTGAGGCTGGTAGACAGTGGTACTTAAACAGAACAAACCTTAAAGTCTGTTGGTATGGTAAAGTCTAAATATAACCCTACAATAATATTTTATCATTATCAAGAACTTCTTCAAGGTATTATCTGCTGTCATGTTGACGACATCCTATGGGGAGGTACTGACATATTTGTTCAACAAATAATCACGAAATTGGGCAAAGAGTTCCTTATAAGTACTGCGGAAAATACTATGTTGAAATATGTTGGTTTAAATCTAAAGCAAAGTAATAATGTCATATCACTTGACTTAAATGACTATATACGTAATACCAAAGGAGTGAACGTTGATTCTAAGCGTCATAAAGATAGTGCTTTAACACAGGAGGAAATTACTGACCTTCGGAGTTTTTGTGGGAAACTCAACTGGATAGTTAGCCAATCTCGACCTGATTGCTTCTTTGAATCTTGTTACTTAGCCGATGCCTGGAAAGGAACTGTGAAAGACTTGTATTATGCTAATAAGACATTAGTGAAATTAAAGAATACAGAATATATTTTATGTTATCCTTAGATTGGTAATTTATCTAAATCATACATTGTCATATATACTGATGCCAGTTTCGGAAATCTTCCTGATTCAGGTTCTCAGGCTGGCTATATAGCATTTCTAGTTGGTGGGGATGGTCATTGTGCTCCAATTAGCTGGAAGAGCCATCGTATACGACGAGTAGTGAAGAGTACATTGGCAGCGGAAGCTCTTGCATGTTCTGCAGCCTGTGAGGATGCATATGCTTTGTCTTGCACTGTATCAGACATTATAAATACTAAACATACACCAATATATGTCCTAACTGATAACCAATCATTGGTAGATGCTATTGACTCTTCAAAGTCGGTTATTGAGAAACGACTTCAACTCGAGATTGCTGTACTCAAGGAAATGGTGGATAAAGGAGACGTCGATGGATTAACGTGGGTTCCAACATACAATCAACTTGCAGATTATTTAACTAAACAAGGCTGCTAAACTTATTGGTATTTTGAATGGAAAAATATATTTCGATAAACTAAACAACACTATGTTAAATATTGCCAAGGACCACAAATATTAAATAACTTAGTACTTGCAACGATGAAGGATCAAAAGTTTTTTTTTTACAAATATAAAGAAAGTGAGATTGTTAGATTAGGCCTAAGGCCTAGTAGGCTACCGGACTAACTGATACATAGATTTAACTGGTACTTGGTGTTGGTAGTAAACTGAACATATATTTTATACCGGTACTTTATAGTCTGTGCATGGAGCCTAATATATAAGTTATCTGATTATAAACAAACTTATATTTTGCCAAATAGTAATCCTATTAACATCTATGGACTACTACGTTTCAACACAGCAATTTTGTTATTAATAATGATTTTTATCTGTATACTTGGCAGAAGTCTACTGTCTACTACACCATAGGATCAGTTGTCAGTGAAACAACCTGCATGGATCAGTTAACTTTACCATATTAAGTGTAGGCCTATGTGATAATACCAGGGACTCCAGTATGCATCCAATTAATGGAGGACCCACCCGGATTATCCACTCATCCACTAACTAACCCTGATATTTTCACTCACTTGAGATACATTTTTTGCAGTAACTGGCCTAATTGCCATTTGACTAATTTTTTAACTATAAATAATGTAGTTATTTAGTTATTTACGTTTTTTATCTTCCAAAGCGCACATTTCCTTTTGTCTGTCTTCTTTTCCTTCTTCATCTTTGTTTATTTCCTCACATTTGCACTAAAATGACAAATATTTTATTGTTTAGTATGTTATTTATTTATTTATTTATTTAGTAATAATTAGCGACAAGGAATCCACCCTACCATATATTTGTTTCATGCCAAAATATTTAAAGCAATCCCTCATACTCATACAAGGCAAGGTGGAACAATTGACTTCCTAGACTTATTATATTACACATGATTGTTCAGCATACTATTCCAAGTATCACTCTCAGACTATTCATGGACTTTACCCATTTTGTCCGAAGGCCAACCATAAAAATTATCCCAATCACTGGGTATATAAACTAGTTAATTAGTAGTTGTTAATTTCTTTAAAAGTGTTGAAGTATTCATTCATTCATTTCATTTATTTATTACCTTGTAAATAAATGTTACATAAGGCGAATCGCACAAATATACGTTACAAAATATTAGACAAATATTACTGTACTGTATATTGCAAATATTACATACAACCATTGGCTAATTTATACATAATAAACATATAATATTTAATACATTTATATGCTAGTGGCTAGCCAAGCAAGGTTAGGTTATCATGTCACTAATGGAGTAATAATTTGAAAATACAGATTTTTATATACCAACAATGTCTATAAATGAAAAGCACCATCATATAGTCACAAATAGTCACAAATAACAGATACCATAATTCCCCATAAATATTAACAATATAACTGAACTTCTCTAGAGATAGGCATTACTACAAAGATTGGTAAAGGAATTTCTTAAAGTTATTGGTGAAGCTACCTTTAGACATACAATTCCTAATCCTGGATGGAAGATTATTCCAAATAATTGTCCTTTTGTAAGTTAGACCATTTTAAGCAACGACTAAGGACACACGCGGAACAAAAAATAAATTATTAGATGCAGATCTAGTTTGATATCTGCAGAGGTTTACTACTTTAGAAAATAAATAAGATAATTGGTGTCGACTGTTGTGAAAAACATCAAACATGGTTTGCGCTACTTGGAGTCTATATAGTTCAGATACTGGTAGAATATGTAAACGTTTATACAAAGGGCTTGATGGCGATCTCCAGTCGCTGCAACTAATTGTACTTAGTAATTTATTAACACAAACTTTGATACAATAAATGTGAGATGCGCACGCCGATCCCCAAACAATAGGAGAGTACTGAATGTAAGGATGTATTTAAGAAAAATACAATAATTACAAAATAGATAATGGAAACAAATGTCTCAGTTTATAGAAAATACCTATTGGTTTTGATATATTTTTTTATTAACACGTAGTTAAACATGGCACATAAAATTAAGTTTATTATATCTACCATAGTTCCCAGATATTTAGTACTAAGCACTTCCTTAACTGTATTTTGCTTAATTTTAACTTTTGGAAGAGACCGTCCTCAGTCGTACATTGAATTACAGAATATTAAATATTCAGTTTGTGAGAGGTTTAGGGATAATTTATTAGTACTCAACAAAAATCACTTAGCATGTCCAAGTTTATATTAACAGCTACAATTAAGTTAGATGCATTATTTGACATTGCTAAGAGACTGGTATCACCGTCAACAAACAGAACTGAAAAAAAGATGACGCATTTGTAAGATCATTAATATAATTAAAAAACAGCAGGGGTCTCAAAATACTTCCTTGAGGGATAACACATGAAATAGGTTTAGTTCTAGAACATGAATTGTTTATGACTACAAACTTAGTACGATCACACAAATAATGTTTCAACAATGCATGTATCCTACCATGTACACCATACATTTCAAGTTTTCTTAATAAAATATTGTGATTCAGCGTGTCAAACGCCTTTTTGATATCAATATTAAAGATACAAGCACATTTATATTATCGAAAATTTCACGAATTTTTTCAGCTGTTAAGATTAAAGCTTGAAATGTTGTGTGGTTCTTACGAAAACCAAATTGTATTTAAAAAAAACAATAATGAATTAATATTAAAATAAGAAATCAGTTTCTCATAGATTACACGCTCAAAAATTTATTTGTATTTGTTTAATATAGAAAGAAATGTGACGGGATCTACGGATCCCGGTTTATCCGTTGGGTTTTCTATCTACGCGTCCCCGCCGTGTGTGAAAGGTAAAAGAGTTCTGATGTTCGGTAATATGTATAAAGGTATAATATAGTTGACATATATAGTATAGTATGACACGGTTACCGGTAGATAAGTATGATGGCGGTAGCGGACGGTGATAGAAGTCACCGTTCCACCCTACTGATCTGACTGAGTAAACTGACTGAATAGGGAAGCACCAACAGGTAATATATGTACTGCACAGTTGGCCATATTACTGTACCTAGTCGATGCTGTCCCCCCATTGGCTAATATCCCACTTCTCGCCCTTACTTCTCGCCTTTATGGTTTAATGGCTCACTTTATGGGGTTTGGTGAGGCGGAATTGATTCGCTAACACTCCCCCCCATGCTATCTTCCCGGTGAGAAGATAGCATCAACCACTAAGTGCGCTTCAATTCCGCTGGAACTCGATCAATTATCGGGTGTGGGATGGAGTTATTTTCTTGGAGTCGGCTTTCCAGGCCGCTCCCTATGGGTATGATCTCACTACCCTCTGGCGTCTCGTGTCGGGCCGATCGTGCGCTTCTCTCACACAATTTTTGTTTCCCCAACACTCTCACCACTCTAACTCCGCTCTCTGACTCAACTCGCTCTTACCCTCTCCCCACACCTGAATCGCACTCTTCTCTCTCGCCAACAGTTCCTTTCACTATCTCCTCTCTACTCCCTGCCACTCTTTAAGGCCCTGACCTCTAATGCTACCCCTGTGCTATCATACTATCTACCTACTACTCACTTGCTAACTATCTAACTCTCTTACTAACTCTAACTAACTCCTAACTCTACTAACTACTAACTCTACTCTCTGCTAACTCATACTACTTTTAGCTCTAACTAAAAGCCTCTAACTTTCTACTAACTCTAACTAGAACTCTCTAACTTTCTGCTAAGTCTACTAACTCTTTTCTAACTCTGATTAAAATCCTCCATCTACGTGGCGCTTGTGGTGCCCACAACCATTCTACTACTACTTCTAACTAAAACCCTCTTACTAACTCTACCTTTATCTACGTGGCGCTAACGGTGCCCACAACCACAACCGGTACAACGTACCCTCTTACTAACTCTACCTCCATCTACGTGGCGCTAACGGTGCCCACAACCACAACCGGTACTACGTACCCTCTTACTAACTCTACCTCCACTAATACCTCTATCTACGTGGCGCTTGCGGTGCCCACAACCACTCTCTGCTACTACTTTCTACGTGGCGCTTCCGGTGCCCACAACCACTCTCTTACTACTTTCTACGTGGCGCTTCCGGTGCCCACAACCCCTCTCTTACTACTTTCTACGTGGCGCTTCCGGTGCCCACGACCACTCTCCGCTACTACTTTCTACGTGGCGCTTCCGGTGCCCACAACCACTCTCTTGCTACTTTCTACGTGGCGCTTCCGGTGCCCACAACCTCTCTACCACCGCTACTTTCTACGTGGCGCTTCCGGTGCCCACGACCCCCCTACTACTACTTTCTACGTGGCGCTTCCGGTGCCCACGACCCCCCTACTACTACTCGTGGCATGACAATATGCCACACTCTCTTACCCCGCCGCCTTCTAACTTCTCTACTTACTATCCTTCTACGTGGCGCTTACGGTGCCCACAACCTCCCTACTACTACTCGTGGCATGACAATATGCCACACTCCCTTACCCTGCCGCCTTCTAACCTACTCCCGGTACTACGTACCCTCTACTCCCGTGGTATGTTTATACCACACTCCCTATACTCCGCCGCCTTCTAACCTACTCTCCCTATCTAACATCTAACTACTACTTCTTACTATCCTCTACTAACTATTATTTAATTATTTTATTATTTTTAATTAAATAATTATTTTTGTGGGAAGGGCGTCTCGCCCTCATTCCCACCCCCCTCGGTCCAAAATATTGGACGACTAAACCTCCTAACTAGGGCGATTCTTCCAACAGGCACTCTCCCACTGCTGCTCCTGTAGGTCCTGTAGGATTCGCCGCACTCTCTTCGCCAATTCCATCTCACCAGGAATTGGTTCTCCCTCTTCTGCCACCCTGAAATCGGGTCTCTCCGCCGCCTTCTTAACTAGCTCATCTCCTGGCATCAAAATGCCACCTCTCTCCTTGTTGTCTCCCGCCGGCAGAATGAATAGAAAGTGAAAGAACAGGCAGAACAGTAGGTACAATAGTAGTCCTATCCCTTTCCGTCCTGCCTTCCTTCCCGACTTCCCCCTTGTCGGTATGCCTCCAAACCGGACCTGCGTCTCTTCCGGACACTCCTCTGGACACTCCCCCGGAGTGTTGTCCTCCGGACACCTCGCCATCCGCTCCGCTCCATCTCCATACCGATGCTTGCTGGGAAACCTACTCTCCTCTGCCCACTTTCTTACTGTCACCTCCCTATCTGGATCTACTATCTCCTGTTTCTCCTCTTTGCGCTCTGCGTCTACGGTGCCTGGTAGCATGCACCCATGGTAACATGTCGTTACTGATCGACCGCCCTCTTCTGATATCTTCACTACCCCGAGTAGTACTTTTCTCTTCTTCTTCTCTCCCGTCGTGTTTGTAGCTGCTGTTTCTCTACACTCTCCGGATCTGTGTCCTTCTACCACACATCGATGACATAGTCCGTTTGCGTCTGTGTAGGCTATATGATCTTGTTTGGGCAACGCTTGCCAGTGCTTACAACTCCTGGTCTTATGGGTTCCGTCCCGATGTAATTGACATTCGAATCCTGGATTATAGCGTTTCCTGTATAGTCCTTCACGTATCGCGCCTAGGTTTATATGTACCGATTTAGTGTTTCGATTGTCTAGACTCGGCCTACTGGGTATATTGGGATTGTGTTTATTTTTGGTGTTATTTTCTTTCCGTCCCTGCCACAGTGTGGCTCTGCTACCAGCTAGCTGTGGACTAGCAGTCCCCTGTATGGCCGCGTGTGGTAGCGACTGTCCGCACGACCTTCTCTCGTCCAAGGGGTTCGATGTTCTTGCTCCTATTGGGGTATATTGTCGATATTGTGATGGGGGAATGTCACCCTGTCCCCCCCCCCGGCCGGTATGTTTGGTACTGGGGTTGATGTTAATGTATTGGGGCCCATACATCTATCTCCAATAACTCCCCCCTCCCCTGGATATATGTTATGTCCCTGTGTATTATAGTCATGCTGCTGTACCGATATAGGCCTACCCACTTCCTGCCTACCTACCGGTATGTACTCCGCGACTTCCGGGTTTAATCCCGTCGTCCGCGCTACCCTATCGCTTACTCTATCTCTCCCAGCATGGCCTATAATAGTATGTGCAGTAAGGCCTACAGTATGTCCTGCAGTCTGCATGTGCCCTTCCGAATCGAAGTTTATTTTTCTTGAATCTCGAATCTCCCCGCGACTACCGTACTCTCGATCGGCAGCTATATCCCGTTGGGAAGCTTCTCTTCGATCCCCTATCTTGCTCTCGTCTTCGTATCGGTACGTCCTGTACCCCTCTCTTGGCGTGCGGTGCGTTTCTCCGGGGTGACGGCAATCTCCCGAAGTTCGACCCCACTGACTCCCTACCTCCATCTCTACTAGCGACGGCTCGCTATCCGTCCTCGCTCTCCGGTTGCTCCTAGCAACGACTCTTCTATTATCTTCCTTTCTTCTCTCTTCGACCTCTCGGTTAAACTCTGCTAATCTTCTCTCTTCTGACTGGGCTCGACGTTCCGTCGCCCGCCCTCTCGCGACGTCAACCTGTCTCTCTCTGCTCGATCGCACGCCGCTGGGGATACTCGCAATCCCCCTATTACTCTCCGTCGCCGGGTGTTGCGGTTTACCTAATTCGGCCCGCGCATTATCCGCCGACGCCTGTGGGACACTCCCTGCCCCCCCTCTCTCGCTACTAATCCCTCGCGGTGGGGTGCCCGTAGCCCCCCCCCCACCCGCTACTTCTAACTTCACTATCTCTTACTACACTTCTGCGTCCCTCTTGTCGGACACTCTCTACCCCCTTTCTCTCGCCACTAATCTTATGTGGTGGGGCGCTCGTAGCCCCCCCCCCCACTCGCCACATCTAACTTCACTATCTCTCACTTCGTCTCTACACCCCTTTCTAGTCGACGCACTGTCTCTACTAGGGCTGGGTCTATTCACCCCCGCCTCTCTCTCTACTACTGCGTGGCCCATTAGGCCCACCTGGGGTTGGCTCAACCCCGCTACCTCCTGCCTACCAACTACGTGGCCTACCAGGCCGCCGTCGGGTTGGCTCAACCCTGCCACTTCCTGCCTACTAACTACGTGGCCTGCCAGGCCGCCGTCTGCCGGGCTATACACGTCTGGCACGTTCACATTAATAGCACCATACCCAATATTATTTGTTAAATCAATTAAATCCCCTAAATCAATTAAATTATTAGAATTATTAGAATTTGAAACGGGATTATTATTTAAATTATTTAAATTAGAATTATTATTATTTTCAAAATTTAAATTGCTATTCGAATTATTTGAATTATTTTGATTATTCTGAATATTTGAATTAATATTATTATTTGAATTTAAATTTAAATTACTACTGCCAGGTAAAATATTATTTCCTGTAATAAAGGGATTAGGGTTATCTACTACGGTACTATTAATATTAACTATTTCTAACGTACTACTACTACCCCCCTCGCCCGTACGGTTGCTGTACGTACTGTAAAGTGTACCGCACGCTCTGTTCTCTTGCCTCACGCTCTTCGCGTTCACTCTCTTGCTCCTTCCTTCCCCTCAGTCGCCACTCTAATTCTTCCATTTTTAATTTATATGCCATGCGTTCACTCTCTCGCACCCGTCTTTCTTTTGCGGAGGATGTAGCAGACTTATCGGTTGCGACGGACTTCCGCCGCCCCTCCGTCCTACTAACTTTCCCCCGCTTTCCGGGGTCCTCGCTGACCGACGAGGCCGAATCCTCGGAGCTAACCTTGGATTCGCCCTCGTGCGGTCCCGCCCAACCCACTAACTTAACTTCCCTGGCATCGACTAAGTATGGCCCTATGTACACTACACCAGGCCCCATACCCCTATGTTCCCATAGCCCAAACAGATCGAAGGCAACCCCTCTTGCTCTCTCCTCGGCCAGTTCTCCCTGCCCAGAACGCACTAGGTAATCAAAGTATCTGTTCGACTCACCTAGTCGTCTCCTCAACTTCACCTGGTCTATCTCAGCCCCTCCTCTAGCTTCCTTCAGTTGTTCCCGGGTCGCGGCGTAGGCTCGTCGGAGCCGGACGACCCCGACGTCCTCGTCGTCGACATCTCCTCTCTCCCTCCGGGTCCGACGTCGTACCGTCGGCTCCACCGTTGCCGTTCCGGTGGGCCGTTCGTCCTTCTCGGCCTGTGGCTGGCCGGCGACATCGGCATATCGACCGCCGCCCTGTGTCGACTCGTCTCTCTCCTCTCCCGTCTCACTCTCTCCTCTACTCGACTCGCTCTCTCCTCGTAGACGACCCCCCACATCTTGGTTCGCCGGGTTACTCGTATCGACATGGTCGACGTAGCATCGACCGGCGTCGTGGGTCCGTATCGTCTCGCCGTGGCCTCGCGGATCGTTAGATCGCCGTCCGGGGTCCGCGGCGGTGTCGTTTCTCTCTCTCGACTCATCTTTGTCTTTGGTGGCTGGCAGCCACAGTCTGTCAGCCCAGTTGGTTGGATCTAGTTCTATCACTGTCAGGGCAGCTGGGTGGATCTAATTCTATCACTGTTGCAGTCAGCTCGGGCAGTTTGTTTCTATCACTGTGACGGGATCTACGGATCCCGGTTTATCCGTTGGGTTTTCTATCTATGCGTCCCCGCCGTGTGTGAAAGGTAAAAGAGTTCTGATGTTCGGTAATATGTATAAAGGCATAATATAGTTGACATATATAGTATAGTATGACACGGTTACTGGTAGATAAGTATGATGGTGGTAGCGGATGGTGATAGAAGTCACCGTTCCACCCTACTGATCTGACTGAGTAAACTGACTGAATAGGGAAGCACCAACAGGTAATATATGTACTGCACAGTTGGCCATATTACTGTACCTAGTCGATGCTGTCCCCCGCCATTGGCTAATATCCCACTTCTCGCCCTTTCACCTTCCCTGGTGTGTTTCCCGTTGCCCCTGTTGTTCTCTCTCTGTTAGGGGTTTGGCCCCTGACCCTTGTTGTGTGTTTCTCCTTCCCACTTTATTGGGGTGACATGAGGTTGATATTGGTAATCAACCTCGTGCTCCCAATATTGCTTTACGGTTTAATGGCTCACTTTATGGGGTTTGGTGAGGCGGAATTGATTCGCTAACAAGAAACTTAGAAATAATTATTAGCAACGGGTAAAACAAACCTAGATCCGGGCTCCGGTACCGCAGAACACAGAGTATTAATAATTTGATAATAATAAACTGATTTAAACTTCCCACCACCTACAAAACATCTTACAAACATGTTAAACTAACCTCCACCATGTACTTATATAATTTTATATTTTTATATATTATCGTTATTATACATATCCATACATGTCCCTCCTTTAGTTAAGAATAATATCGAGCGCAGTTAAATATGTTTCTTAAAAAGAGTCAATTCTCTCATAATCATTAAAACTGAGTCCATTTCGTGTCACAGGATGGGGTTTGGCAGTGATATATAATCAAGGAGGGCTAAGATGGTATCTTTCCTTCCCGAGGCAGTGGTAGTGAGTTCTCATAAGTGTATCCTGTTATGGTAATATGATTTTGATCGCGATAAAGCAATACGGTTTTGACAGTTGGGAAGAATGAGTTCAACTACACCAGTGTTATCCCATCTTTTTGTTTCAGGATTGAAAACTGCAACATATGTTAAGCACTGTGCTGTAATGGTTTTGCAGTTTTGGTTCGTTGATAAAAGTTAGTCTATTGTTTCGCCATATATAGTGCCTTCTTGTTGGCACTATCCTCATGTTAAGACGTGGAGATTGGTAACAGGGCAGATGGGTGTACTGGTATGGTGGTCCGCAATGGGCGTCCAAACATGAGCGTGGATGGTGCCATCTCTGTGGCAATTGATGGTTGCATTTGATGATTGATTGATAGTTCTAGCATTTCCTTGGATAAGTCTTCTGTCTCAGAGTGACCATATCCAAGTCCATGTAAACGGTTAGCTTTAATTGTTTGTAATAGTTTTAATGGGGCTCCATAGTGAAACATACCTAGCACTTTGGGAGAGAGGGGAATGTCTTTAATTCTGGACACAGCCGTGGTGTGTTCTGGTAACCATTGAAAGACATGTTTTGAATGTAACAATGGACGTAACAGGGAAGTTTCTGTTGCTAATTCGCATGGGCGTGAATCCAGCAAGCTATATCAATCTCTATCTGGTTCTCCAACATCTACAGCATTAATTTTCTTTGGTTTTGAACTCCTGCAACAAATGGAGTAGTGACCCCGTTTACCACATTATATGCAGTTTGTATTTCGTGCTGGACACTGGTCAGTGGTCATCCCAGCGAGTATGTCCATTTTGATTACAATTGCTGCAATGTTTTTCTGATGAATAATTGTATCTGGATTGTGAAGTTGTGGCATTAGAAGGTAAGATTGATGGAGCTTGGCTGTACTGCATTGTAGTCGTTGCTTTTGAGCGTTGGTATAGTGTACGTTTAAACGCATTAATGTCAACATGGAGGTAGTTGTGGTAACTGATTTAGCACCTTTAATGGTGGTTTCATGTAAGAATAAGAATTTCCATGCTTCATTAATACTGCTTGGTTCTTTGTCGAGGACGGCACGTATTAGTATATCCTCATTAACATTTTGGATATCACATATGTCTGCAAACTCCTCAATTTTTACTCGAAGTATCAGCATTGACATTCCTGCTGGTTGGAAGTTGCGCCAGTCGATATATTGATTTCGCTGTTTGCGCAAGTGATTACGTACAGCTGTTAATATTTCGTTTATGGACAGGACATGTTGGTATCGATATCAATGCCGACATTATTGTGTTCGAGCCACATGGCTACCTGTTGATAATGTGGGAAATTGCTCACACATTGAGCGATTGTTCAGCATACTTTCATTATATGGGATTCCTGATGAAATTATTGCAGCAATCAGATCTGTTCTGGTTCGACAACATTTGTGTCTACTGTTGATGGTGACACAGAACCATTTGAAGTGTTATGGGGTGTCCTCCAGGGAGACACACTTGCACCATTCTTGTTCATAATTGTGGTTGACTATGTTCTACGCATGTCCTTAGATCATCATAATGATGATGGGGTGATGATAACTCCACCCCGCCAGCTCCAGAAGTCGAGGAAATCCTGCCAAGTACCTAACTGATCTAGACTTTGCTGATGACTTAGGAGTACTCTCAGAATCATTAGAGGGAGCCCAACGGCTCCTCAGCTCATTAGAACATGCTGCTTCTAGTGTTGGTCTTTTTATTAACTCCAGAAAGACCAAAATTCTGACAGTTAACTTTGAAAGTCCTAAGCAAGTCTCTGATCGGATGAGCATAAGCTCAAATGATGGTATGCTTGAGCATGTGGACGACTTCTGTTACCTGGGATCATGGATCCGGAAGTCAGGTGAGGACCTTCGAATACGTAAGGGAAAGGCATGGGCAGCCTTGAATAGGCTCTCCAGGACTTGGAAGTCACCGAGAATTAATCGGAAACTTAAGGTCCGATTATTTAGAGCAGCAGTAGTTCCAGTACTCCTCTATGGGAGTCCATGCTGGGCTCTAACTGCTGAGGACACCAAATCTCTGGATAGCACATTCACAAGAATGCTACGCCGGGTTCATTGTGTCAAGTACAATGCACACATCTCCAACCAGACACTATATAACATTGGAGGTGTCTCATTGATTCCCCCAAGCTTGACACTAGAACAAAATGGCCTCCGCTTTTCAGGACATTGATTTCGCCGTGAGGACCAGCCAGTGCATAATCTTGTACTTTGGCGGCCTCATGGAGTGAATAAGCATGGTGGACAGCCCATGACACTTTCTTGAGACGCATCTTAAAGGACACTGGCCTTGAAGATGCGGATGATCCAGCAAATGTCATGGGTGATATGGAGTTGTGGCGGCGCAATTTTGTCGACAAGCCGGCACAGTATTCTTAAAAATGCAGCTGCAATGCAGCATACCGATACTAGTACTAGTAGTATGTCAGCACCTTTTTTTAACTAATTGCACCGGAAAAGTATCGTTTGTAGAGGTTTCCTTTTCAAGATGGAGGAAATGATATTTAATCTCTACAGGAGATGTATCCACAAATCCCTAATAATAATCTGTAAGTAATATATGACAGCGGACATTTTTTCACAGGCGAAATTGTTGCTGCCTAGTCAGAGCCTACTAAATAATAAAAATCATTAAATGCTGTCGCTATGCATTGAGGTTCCTCAAGCACGTTGAAAGTGATGCAGTTGTTAATTTACATTATGTGAGAGTTACACTTATATTTGAAGCGGTACTTTCAAAAAGGACAAAAACGGCAAATTTGCATTTTCTTAGATTGAGTTGGAAAAGGCACTTAAGGAAATGTGATGAAATGAGATGAAACAACATAGTAAACTCCATAGGCCTACTGATGTCTACATTAGGTGTGTCAGGGTTGTACATACTGTAGTGCAGCATTGTGACTACCATTGTCAGCTAACTACTGTACTATATTTTCGAATGAGCCACACTTCAATTGAAGTGACAGTATTTATTGTTAATGAATTACTAACTGGAGGAGATATTTCAGGTTTGTCAGCATTTGTAGCATCGTCACTAACGGCCACGTAATCGTATGCATCGTTGCTTATTAGATCAACATCTGGTACATCTTCCGCATACTGATCGTTCAACTGGCAGGAATGTGTTTTCTTCTTTCGATAGTTGAAAGACTTGCATTTTTTATTGCTGTAATACAATTTATTATGAGCCATTATTATATTTTTTAATTAAATAACACTTTCCGGTTATGTTAACACACGTCCCCCAAATAGAATAATTAATATTTAATATTTTTTCTAATAGTAAAACGAATCGTGTTTACCAATTATTTTAGGAGAACAGATATTAAAGACACTTTATTAACAATTCTGACGCGTTGCCATGGCATCTAGAAAGTAAAACATATTGCATATTTTTCCTTATACTCGATATAGTGGGGTAGAGTTGATTTAATTAAATTAATTAATAAAAATAATTAATAAAAAAAATTAAATAAAAAAAATTTCTTAAAAATTAGTAATTATTTGTAATAAATAGTTTATTTATCTATAAACATTTAACATTTTTTTTAAGAAATACAAATTATAAGGCTAGCTAGTGATTTTCCAAGTTAGCTATTATTAAAAAAAAGGTTTTTTCAAAATTATATACTTTTCTTTTATAACTATTCTTTGGAAATCTCAATAATATTTGGATCTTTAGAGCACTTTTTGTTTTCGTGACGTGGCATTTTATTTAATGAAAACAATTAAGACATGATTAATTGAATGTGGCGAGAATAATAGAAAAAACAATGGTGTAAGGACTTTCAGCCACAAAAGGTGTTATAGTGTATTGCAGACGTTTCAATAAACAATGTTTATCTTTATTAATGCAGTGATACAGTTTATTGAAACGTCTGCAATACACTATAACACATTTTGTGGCTGAAAGTCCTTACACCATTGTTTTTTTCTTTTAATGAAAACAGCTAAAGTGAACCTACTACTGTAAACATTAAAAACCATTCTAGAATAATAGTTTGAAGTATTTAAAGGCAACAGATTAACATTTTAAGGTGTATTATTAGGAATTACAGTATAAATTTTTAAAAAAATGTTCTTGAACAAAAAAGATTTGTTCTAGAACATTTTTTTTGCAAAACTATAGCTAATATGACATAGAACATTAAAAAAAAAAAGTAGCAAAAACTAGCTACTACAAAAAAAATACCGGTCATGGGTACACATACTGTAGTAGTGCCAATAGTAGCTATATTTTTAAGTGACTGAGTGGTGTACATTTATAAATATAGAAAATTATAAATATATATAGGCCTATATGTATATGTTTACCTGAGGCAAATACGACTGCAACGTATCTTTGAGACAGACTTCGATATATTTTTGATAACGTGATTAATCAGCTGATGGTCTGAAGTTGAGCCATGGTTACCTTCACCAAAGGTGGTGTCTCTGTAGCAACTGACACTTGATTTTCCTTTGCTACAACATATTTGAGCTCTCAAGTTCAGCAGCACAATGATTAGTAACAGCTGATTTTGATGAGTCATACTATATTCACTGCTGTATTCTAAAAATTTTGGATTCTAAATTATATCATTCTAGAGTAGATACTATTGGGATTCTGGGAAATTTAGTGAAACCAAATATATTTTAAACAGTAAAATAATACTGATTAGTAGTTTACGTATATATATTATATCAATTCAATCAAATTGGCAGGTGCGCTTATTTAATTCACGGAAACATCAATTAAAATTGTCATTAATTTTCAATAGCAAGATTCATTTCAATTCCATATATTCCATATACAAACGCCATATATATAAATCCAGTATGTACATATATATATGATAATTTAATTGTTGCCTTGATACCGCACCTATGATATCCATTATCTTACATATGAATATTATAGTACCGGTAGTACATTAAATTATTACAGGTTATTTATCTTGAGCGAAACATGAATCCAATCAGCATATGATTACTACATACAAAATATAGTTTCGTTATCTTGGCCTTCTCAGTAAGGTAAGTATTTCCGCTTCTACGTATTGTTTCAATTTCAATACCAGTACATCCCAAAGCTGCTATTGTACCACCACGGTCCATTTTCACTACATACTTGAAACTGGTCGACCAAACTCCTATCCGCAAAGAAATATAACATTTCATTTATACCTTTATTATATTCACCAAAATGCATATTTAGTGACATTAATTATGGAAAGACTTGATGAAATATTCCTTTTAATTAAGGTAAAAGTGGTAAACACAAATTGTATATACTGTATATTATTCATATTCTAAAATAAATTGTTATTGTTTGGATTGGATTGGCTCTCCTTTTAGGATTTATTTGTTTGTTTATGTAGTGCTTAATCTGCTCCTTTCCCTAATTTCAGAATTTAACATTGAAGCGGGATAATAATTCGCCAAGGTGGGTTTTGCGTCCAGTCCCCCCCCCCCTCCCCTCCTAAGGTGTTCTTCTCACTAATAACTGGAGGCCTCTTGCTGTGACCTATAGCAACGGGGGAGGGACTTTGCAATGTCGTGTTTGTAGACCTCCTGCCTGATAGGAGAAGCAGACACAGCCAGTTGTTTGCCCTAATCTCGTTTGTGACGGGATCAATTGTGACGGCTCCGACCGGTTAGTTAGACTATGCGTCACCGTGTTCGCGGAATAGTAAAAATAAGAGTTCGTTGTTATCTCTTTGATGCTCTGAATATTAATATCAATAACCGAATGACTGAATGATAGCACAGTATAGTTTGATGATGACAGCTCGGTAACAGTATGGTATACCGGTAGGTGTGGATATATTGGTGACGGTGACGGTGAAGGATGTCACCGCTCTGCACTAAAACCAATAACTGAGCAACTGAATGATAGCCAGACCGGTAACGGCATAATATATATATCTATCATTATTCCTACACTATTGTGGCCTTTACCTAGCGGATGCTTCCTTTGCCCCCATTGGCTAATGATCTACTTCACGCCTCTCCCCTTTCTGGGAGTGTTTCCCCCCTGTTGGCCCCTGTTGGTTACTTTCCCTCCTGAGGTGGTTTGACCTCTAACCTCCCTTTGTGTGGCTTTGGGGCTGTGTTGTCCCTGGTGTTGGATTGTGATACGAGATTGGTTATTCCCAATCTCATACCTCCAACAAATTACTGAAAATGTGCCACTTCCCATTTATGAGGGTAATGCAGCGGAACTGAATCCGCTTACACTCCCCCCCATGCTATCTTCCCGGTGAGAAGATAGCATCACCCATAAGTGCGCTTCAATTCCGCTGGAACCCGATCTACTAACGGGTGTGGGGTGGAGTTCTTTTCTTGGAGTCGGCTTTCCAGGCCACTCCCTCTGGGGATGATGTTACTACCCCCTGTTGGTGCAACCGCAACCTATGTTGCACCAAGACATCTGGCGTCTCGGTTCGAGACAATTGTGGACTCATCTCACACAATTGTATATCTCCACTCTACCCTGCACTGACTCTGACTTCTCTAGTTCCACTCTAACTCCACTCTACTTTCGGACCTCTTTGTCCCTCACTCTGCCTCTTACTCCTCGCCCCCCACATTTGAATCGCACCCGTATTCTCTCCACACGCGTCAACACCACCTCTCACTCTCTCCCCTGCGTTCCTGTACTCAACCCCTACTCGTTCCGTTCCACTCACTCCTGACGAGCCTCACCCTCCACTCTCGTGCCGTCGCACTCAAGAAGTGTGAGTTGCCTAGTGTCCCGTCCTGTCATAGTCAGTTGGTCCCCACTCCCACTAGCTAGTTGGAAAAAGGTTACATGACTATAGTATTTACTTTGATTATATTGGATATTGATTATATGATCATAGTCTATTGATTACTACATACGTATATACTAATTGCACTTTTATTAAATTTGCACTTAGAAGTTCGTATTACTTCGCATGTGGTGCCTTCCAGGCATCCCCACATCTCCCCTCCGAGTCCTACTCCACTCCTCCCATCTTTGGGAACCATCTCAGTTCCTTCCCTCTGTTGTTGTCCTGTCTCGGTCGCTTCCTGGTTGTCGCCGCTCCCTTGCTCTTGTCCTCCTTAAGGTTCCTCATCCTTGCCATTACTTCCCTACTGATTCCCATGGTCGATTCCTTGGGCGCTGGTGTTATTAGCTCCCGGTATCGCTTCGCAGGTGGCCCCTCCGAATGCCCCTGCTGCTTTCCCCTAGTAGCGTCCCATAAGATCACCTTCATGGCCTGCGGCACATGCTCCGCCAGGTAATCTCTGAACTCTCCCCGGTTCTCTGGCGCCCATCTATCTAAATACCTGTGTATTCATCACTCCAGCATATGATGCCGCCGTTGATACTTCTTGGTAAGTAAACGGAAGTCTCCGTTTAATGATTTCCAGGTGGGCCTCCTGGTTAATATTGAAGAAACCCCACCGGAATTTCTGGGCCTTCATTCGCTGCCGCGTCATGACGCCGACATCGGCCCACTCCTCGAAGATCTTAAACTTCTCCTCGTCGTCCATCCAGTCGCACTGGCATCCGTAGTGCCCCCGGAAGTTACACTTAGAACACCGGTTGTGCAACCGTGGACGCGCCCCCATCCTGTGACTCGACTTGTGGCAGTAGAGGCAACTTGTCCCCTTCTGGAATCGATACAAGCAGCTCTTTTTTTTAAAGCCTCCCGCAGTAATCACAGCCAAGTATCAATGCATCCCGCCCCAAGTCGTCCTTCGCCCCAAGCGATCTCCTCGGTCTATGGAGCCGCTGGTAAGCAAACTTCTGGACGTTGACGTCTCTGTCCATGTCTATGTCCTCATCTCGCCTTGGCATCATCTCTCCGAGTACTACCCGTGGTGCCGTTCCCAGTTGCTCGCCCAACCTGATGGTGCTCCCCGCGAAATCCATCGCCGGCTCCTCATGCACCGAGGCCCGCTTGCCAGTTTTATCCCAGAAGGCCCTTGACCCGCTGGCCGTCACCACTCCCGCCAAACCAGTCCCTGTCTGAGTGGCTGATCCTCTCGATGGGCGGTATCTCCCCGAACTCATCGTCATCCTCATCCTCCGCTGGGAGTAGATCCAAACCCGGCATCCCGGTAGACCCGCTGTGTCCCTTCCCACCTTGGCTCTCGCCCGTGACTTTCCATCCTTCCAGTTCCCCTGGTCTTTTCTGCGCGAAATCGCCCTCGGCGCCCGCTGGCATGGGTGTTGCCTGCAATCCCAATGTCGACTGTTTCGGCGATCCTCCCGTCCATCCCAACTCTCGCCCCAGAGACTCGCCCGAGCTCCCTGATGCCCACTGCAAATCGTCCAAGGCCTGAGCCTCGAACCCATAGCCCTCTCCTCTAGCTTCCACCTCTCTTTCATCTGCCTCCCTCCTTTCTCGTCTAGCAATTTCTTCCAATCGCTTCTCCTCTAGTCTATCCGCCTCCATCTTCTCCCACCTCTGATATGGTGTATCCACCCCCCGTCTACTAGATATCGGCAGTTGTAGTATACCGACTCGCCCTTCAGCCCCGGGTGGTCTGCCAGACCCTCGAAGGCCACTTTGAAGGCTCTTCTGTAGTTCAGGGATGATCCCAACAGCAGAAAAGCCATTGGCTCTCTTCCGATAACCACGGCCATGAATAGGTTTAGTAAACCTATCATTATCCAATCCTCCTGCAGGATGTATCACTTCTGATATATCTTTATCGCTCCTCTCCGGAATTGATACACCTCCTGTTTCCCCGGCCTCGCTCCCCACTTCAGCGAGTTCGCCAACTCCGCTCCGTACTCCTCCCTGAATTTACCCCAGTCCATTGGCTTGTGGCATTCGAGCCCCATTAGCTGGCCCATCGCCACTGCTCCGCAATGTCTTGTGTTCTCTACTAGTCCCAACCCGGCTGGCCCTGTCATAGCCATGTAGACCGTTTGCATGTCCAGGAGGTTGGGGGTCTCCGGACCGATGATCCTCTCCGCATCGTCGCGGATCGCCGATCCCACCTTTATCGTCAACTTCTCCCTTACTACGTTCTGCACCGCCCTTGGCAACCGGTTCAACTTCGGCCCGTTCTTCTTCCAATACATTCCCAGATCGAACAGGAATATGTCCCCATTTGGCGCAGCCAAATGCAGAAGTATGGTTCTGGCCAACCCCTCCTCATCTTCCACGGTCCCTTCGTCGTCTAGGACCATGTATCCTCCCCTGCTGACGGACTCTACGAACCTCTTCCAATCCTTTCTCGGTGGTTCCCTTGGATACTTCAGTATCCCGAACTTCGCCTCGTCTCCCTTCACCATGTAGTGGAAATGCTCGAGGATCGCGTTGTCTAGCGACGGCGTCCCGTAGGTCCCGACCAGCCGCCTCTCGTGCACCTCCCTGAAATGGTCCTGCAGCGCTCGCGCCTTGTGACCCTTCTCTAACCGCTCGTAGTATCCCCTCGTCTTCTCCTCCGGATGCCTCTCGGTGAAATCTACTAGTATCTACTAGTATTTTTACCCCTTAAAGTACTAAATTTCCTAAATTCCCTAAATTTGTCAGTTACTTTTATTATCTTCTAGAATATTTTATCTACTGTTGCTATAATTTGTCGAATTTTGATTTTAACATTAATTTTTAATTCCACAACTGTGCTATCAATACTTATAATGGATTATTTATTTCAATAACCCCTATGGTTTGTATACAGGATAGACTAGCTACTCCTTGCTGTGCTAGTCTGCACCAGGTAACCTCCTGGCCCTGTATCAAACATTCTGACCTACTCTGCGGGCTGTGCAGTACAGTAGTATGTCTCGTGTGGCCTACACGATCTGTGCTGCTGTACCCACGTGCCCCCCTCTCCTCTCACTACTCACTACTAACCCTACTAACTCTCTAACTCTACTAACTCTTACTAACACTACTAACTCTTACTAACACTCTAACTAACTCCTCTAACGGTTCTATGTACCCTCTTACTACTAACTCTCCTAACGGTACTGCATACCCTCTAACTACTAACTTACTAACTCCACTTACGGTATTACGTACCCTCTTACTACTAACTAACTCCACTAACGGAACTACGTACCCTCTTACTACTAACTAACTCCACTAACGGTACTACACATACCCTCTTACTACTAACTAACTCCACTAACGGTACTACACGTACCCTCTTACTACTAACTAACACCTCTAACGGTACTACACGTACCCTCTTACTACTAACTAACTCCACTAACGGTACTACATGTACCCTCTTACTACTAACTAACTCCACTAACGGTACTACATGTACCCTCTTACTACTAACTAACTCCTCTAACGGTACTACGTACCCTCTTACTACTAACCAACTCCTCTATCTGCCTACTTACTTACTACGTACTTACTATGTACTATTACTTTCCTTTCTCTTACTCTCTTTCTATTATTTTATTATTTTATTATTATTTTTTTTTTATATTTTGTGTGGGAAGGGCGTCTCGCCCTCAATCCCACCCCCCCAATCCAACACTTGGACGACTAAACTCTATGGTGCTCCTTCTAGCAGGCAACATTTACCTACGGCCCTCCTGTAGGTTTTCCTGTCTTTCGCTCCTATCTTACCCCCTATCCGCACTTCCACCGATCGGACTCTTCCATCCTCGTCACCTTACTAAATCACCTTTCTTTAGCTCTCTAGTGGTATTTCTCCACTTGCTCCTCCTATGCAGTGTGGGTAGGTATTCCTCAACCCACCTCCTCCAGTACTCTGCACTTATCGCCTTAGCGACTTTCCAACTCTGTCGGAAGTGTACCGGTATGTCATCTGGGTCTATACCCCGCATGTCGATGGTCGCTGGCCTTTCCATCAGAAAATGACTGGATGTCAGTACGTCTAGTGATTCTGGGTCGTCATTTTCTGGGTATAACGGTCTGCTATTGATGTTGCCCTCGCACTTAGCTAGCACCGTCCTTAGTATATCTTCTGTCACCATGTGGGTGTTCATCAACTTCGTCATCAGATGCTTGGAACTACCCACGAGTCTCTCGACGCATCCTAAAGTATGCGGAGCATACGGCGTCCTCCTCTCCTACTTGATCTGTCGTCTCCTCATGGCTGCCCTGACTTCCTCTCCTTCCAGGATGTCCAAGGCCACCGCCAGCTCGTTCTCCACCCCCACAAAGTTGGTTACATTGTCGGAGTAGATCACTGTGATCGTCCCACCTTTGCGGTCTCTGAATCTCTCTAGGGCATTGATGAATGCCGATGCGGTTGCATCTTGGGCTAGTTCTATTCCTACTGCCCTCGTCTTGTTACATACGAAGATGATGCCGTAGCGTTTCTCCGTGTGTCGCATCACCTTGATCTTTATCGGCCTGAACATATCTATGCCGCAGTGCGTGAATGGCGGGTCGTGCTGTCTCACCCTACTGGCCGGTAATGGCGCCATCTCCTGTACGGCCCGATCCTTTCTCATCCGTCGTCAGATCTGGCACTGCCCCTACCGCCTTTACCTTCTTTCTTAGCTGCATGATCCAGAAGGTCCTCCGTATCTCTGTGAGGGTCTGGTTGGTGCCCACGTGCAATATCGACTTGTGGGAGTCCCAAATGATCTGGTGGACTATCGGCGATCTGTTTGGGATGATAATGGGTTTCGGTGGGATGATGAGGCTGTTGTTATTCAGCACTCTGGAGTTCATTACTAGAATCCCATCATCATTGAGTTGTGGCGACAGCGTGATGAGCTCGCTGTCCCGACGAAGATGTTGTTGTTTGTTGATGCGCTCCACTTCGTCGCCGTAGTTCTTTCTCTGTTCATATCGTATTACGGCCTTGGCCGCACCCTCCAGATCGATGTTTGGTTTCTTCTTGGCATCCTTGCCAACTCCCTTGAGGAAATCCCCAAAGGGCCTCCAGTACGCTACCAACTTCTTGGTCTTGTACCAACTTGAGCTGTAGCTGAGGAGCTTATCCGTGGGGTTGTCGCACGATTCTTCTGATTTTGGTTGCATCTCCCTGATCTCCCTTGCCATCTGACTATATATCTCTTCACCTTCTGAGTCTTCTCCCTCTTCCTCTGGTACTACTTCCTCTGAGCCCGGGTCCACCTTCTTCATTGGTGGCAAGGCCATCCTATCATTCAGGAACTGTGGCCCGTGCTGCCACAATACTTCCTTCTTTAAGAAAGTGTGGCATGCCACGCCCCTCGATAATAAGTCTGCTGGGTTCTCGTCCGTTGGGCAGTAGTGCCACCTTTCCAACTCTGTCATCGCCCTTATTTTGTCCACCCTATTTGCAACGAATATAGGGTATCTCGTCTTCTCATTGTGTAGCCAACCGAGCACTACCATGGAGTCTGTCCAGTAGTGTGTTTCCACTATGTTGGGAATAGTGTCCATCAAGTAGGCTGTGGCCATTACTCCTAATCTCGCAGCTGTCAACTCGAGTTTTGGGACCGATGCTGAATCTGGCGGCGTCGACTTTGCTTTGCTGAATGCAAGTCTGGGCTTATGAGCCCCCTCTCATTGTACTAGGTAGAGTGCCACTCCGTATGCTTCCAATGACGCATCGGAGAACATATGTAGATCCAGATTCGTCATGTCCCCATCCGGGAAGTACACGCGTGGCATGCTGTACGTCCCCATATGTTCTAAACTCTCCGTCCACTTACTCCACTGCTTGCAGATTTCTTCCAGGACCTCTGTATCCTATTCGTCCTTTAGCTTATATACTTTCTTAAGTATCTGTTTCCCCGTGACTAACAGTGGGGATGCTAGGCCTAGGGGATCGTATATCCTTGCCATGTACGATATATAGCCCCTCTTTGTGTGGATGTCCGCACCCTCCTGGCTCAGCTGATACTTGAACTCGTCTGTCTCCCGGTTCCACACGATTCCCAGTGCCTTCTGCTGAGACTCTACTCTTTTGTTCGCCATGTCCTGTCCCTTGGCTGTTGTAGGGTTATCCATGGTCAACTCTGGCCGTCTGTCCTCTATGGCTTTCATAAACTCCTCTGAGCTGGATTGGAACTTGGTCAGGTTAAACCCAGATCCCTTCAGGATGTCGCGAACCTTGCGCCCTGTATCCAGTAGTTCTTTAACCGTATTTCCAGACTCCATTCCGTCGTCTACATAGAAGCCGCGCCGAATCATATCGACGGCTTTGGCGCTATACTTCTCCTCTTTCCCCTCTACTGTATCCCTTACAGCCACAGTCGTCGTAAATGAGGACGACTTGGCCCCCATATTCTGCACCACCATCTTGTACATCGGTATTGTCGACGGTTCCTCGTCGCCATTGTACCATAGGAAGCGCTGGTTGTCACTATCCTCCTCCGTCACACGGACTTGGTTAAACATGCCTTCAATGTCACAGGTGAAGGCGTGCCTCCTGTTTCTAAATCTCAGTCAGGACCTCGATTCCCGAGTTATAGATATTTGGGCCCTCCAGCAGATAATCGTTTAGGCACTTGCCGTTGGTTTTAGCCGATGCGTCAACTACCATCCGCAAGTTACCTTTCTTTGGATCTAGAGCCACGTGAAGTGGCAGGTAATAGGTCCTGTCCGTGTTCGGTTCGTCAACCGGTAACTCCACGGCCCATCCTTTCTCGACATACTTCCTTATCGTCTTGTGAATGTACTCATCCTTCTCGGAGCTCCGCTTCAGCGTTTGCTTCAGTTTACGAAGCCTCGTGATTACCATTCCCTTGTTATCCGGTAGCGGTAATTTTGGTTGTTTCCACACCATCCCTATGGTGTACCGCCCCCTGTCGCATCTCATCGACTCCTTTACACTTTGCATCGCTTGTTTATCTTCTACCGAGGATCCGACCCTGGTCTCTTTTAGTCCCTCAAAGTCCTGTCTGAGTAGTCTCGTGAGCTGCTCCTCTGCTCCTTCATCTTCCATCTCCCTCATAGTTCCCGCAAACATGCACCCTGATCTCTCCGACATCCTAAATGGAATCTTAGTTTTAATTGGGCCGTTTAGCGTCCACCCGAATGGTGTTAAAATTGCCATCAGGTCACGCTATCTGTCTTCGCCGAAGACCGTCTGCATTCTCTCGTGGGCCGCCGGGCAGTCCATTACCACTATAATGGATACCTTCCTAACGTCCACCTCTGGTATGGAGAAATCGATACTGTCCAGGAATTTGTATTGTTCGACCTCGATGTTGGTTGGTCGCCTGGTGTTGATATTGATCGATTCTATCACCTGGATGGGGTCGATGGTCGCCCCATAATCGCACCCCGGTGCTATTGCTGCTATCTTGCACCGTCCCGTCCTCATCTCCAGGACCTCATCTTTGCTGGAGATGGTTGTTACCGCCATCCTACTTGGCCTCGTCTTTAGTCCTATCTCTTCGGCCACCCAATTATCCACCAATGTGAAGGCTGCTCCACTGTCGACCAGCATCAGTGTGGTTACTGATCGACCGCCTTCTCCGATCACCCTCACTGGTACTACCCCGAGTAGTACCATTCCTCTTTTCTTCGCCCCTACGGTGCTTGTCGCCATTGTCTGCCCTTTGCCTTGACCGAACTTAATTGGTGTTTCTTTGCATTGATCAGCTCTGTGTCCGCCCGCCACACATCGATGACAGATTCCACTCTTTCTTGCATATTCTACCTGATCTTGTTTGGGCAACGCTTGCCAATATCTGCAGTTCATGGTCTGATGAAGTGCGTTCGTATGCAATTGGCATTTGTTGTTTGGATTATAGCCGTCCCTATACAGTGCGCTGCGTATCGCACTTATGTTCGTACCTAGATCCCTACTGTTCTTATTGTTTGGGTTCGGCCTACTGGGCGTGTTGGGGTTATGTTTGTTTGTGTTGTTATTTTGCCCCTGTCCGCTCCATGGTGTGGCCCTACCCCCGGCTACATGTGGACTAGCAGTCCCCTGCGTCGCCGCGTATGGCAGCGATTGTCTAAGCTTTGGCAATGCGTTTGCCGTGTTGTGTTCTGGTTTCGGCCTGTTATATTCGGTCTTTGGCCCCTTTCCCCAGACTATCCTCGCTATAGACTGGGTCCGTGATCAACTCGGCTTCGTAGTTGAGGAAGTTCGACATTTCCTCTAGGCCCGGTTCCGCACCCTTCTTCTCCCGGGTGGAGAAGGCGAATTTCCTCCACTTATTGCGCAGCCAGATCGGCAGTGCCTGCGCTATCGTGGTGATGTTATTAGATGCGTTGAGTTCGTATGGTGCGTCTAGTGTTTTCAGCACGATTAACGCCTTCTCGACTTTGTTCGCAAACGTCTTTATGCTAACGGGGTTATCCTGTAGGCCACCCGATGTTATACCCCTCAGGGTCTGCCGGATGATCTTGGCCGGGTGCCCGTATTCCCTGCCTAGGGCCCGCCATGCTGTCGTGAAGCTACCCTCGATGCCAGTGGCAGATCCAGGATTTTTTTTCGGGGGGGGGGGGGGGGGGGGGCTTGGCCATTTCAATCATTGGTGACAGGCGAAAATTTTAGTAAACCATTGAAAATTAAACTGAATATATGAAAATATAAAAAAATTAATATATAAATATAAATAAATATAAAAAAAAATATAAATAAATATAAAAATATATAAAAAAATATTTATATAAAAATATATAAAAAAATATTTATATATAAATAAATCTATATATCTATATAAATATCAGCTGTGACACCCGTACATTTAGAATAGAAAAATATTCCCCCATAGACGGCATTTATCTGTGGACGTTCTTCTTATAGCTAGCTTGCTGTCTTTCTAGTTTTAAATATTTTTTTAAATGTTATATTTCGAAAAAATTGTTTTTTTAAGAACCCTAACTATGAATTAATTAAGTACCTACAGTATTTGTTATTATTTGTTTTAGGTTGAAAT
>JAUCBJ010003075.1:0-65655 GCA_032718475.1 Nemertoderma westbladi | reverse complement strand
CATGACCTACTATAACACGACCCGGAATGCTGCTGCAGGCGTAAAAATTTAGTGGGGTAACTTTCAACTTTAATAACATTTTTCCACTTTATCTGCTGGTCACAAAAATTTCACTAATTCTAGATTAGTAAATTTTTTACCTTTTGAGGAAATTTTTTTTGCTGCCAATTACCATAGTAACCAGTAATATAATTTCAATATATACATTTATTTTGCATTTTACAACTGAACACTTATATCGATTAAGTCAAAACTTGAATCAGGTATGGTATGGTTAGTTGCCAATATTCTGAGAAGGTTTTAACATCACCTAGTTACCATAGCTACCAGCAGCGACGATTTAAACTATAGACTTTTCACCTATATTTCAGATAAAAAGTTAGAATTTTTCTTTTTAAGAAATTCAATATGCTGATCAAGATAATAATATCTCGTCATTTCTTGCGCGCCGCCGGGTGGGGGGGGGGGGGGGGGGGTGTATATTTTGTACTTAAGGTTGCCATAGCAACTGGTATTCAAGTTTAAATATGTATTTATTGGAATATTCTTATTGCTACTGACATACCTTCATGAAAAATTATTGGTGTGTATAATTGTAACAAATTTATAAAATTATTTTACGACCTGGTTACCGTAGTAACCATCAAAACTATGCTTTATAATAATTTTCAACAATTTCTATAATTTATTATTCCTCAGCACTTTTAGTCACTACTACTGGTATCAACGAAATATTATTAATGAAACTTTACCTTTTAATTTTGCTTCTAGAAGAACGATTGCTTGTCGGTCCGTACGTTGAGCTGACATTCACCAAGGATTTCATCGTTCTCTATATTGTTTCGTTGATAATCGTTCTTGCTTCATCGAAGGTTTCCTTGTTGTAAAGGAACTTAGTCAATCCTATGTCGGAAAATCTATTACCAAATCAATCCATAGATAAAATTTGTTAAGTCTAGCCTGAAATGTATACAATCTACTGAGGTGAAAAGTGCTTTATTGGCATAGTCGTCCGTTGTTAGAGGTTCCAAAATAATATTATTGTCATCTGCAAATGTATAAACTATTATTTTTTGAAATGACTTGACAAGGCCATGCTTAGATCGAATGGGAATTCTTGTTCCGGTTGCTTGCGCAAGGTATACTCATACATACCACCCCCCACCCCTCCCCCCCGCCCCCAACCCCCCTTATCTGTCCAACCGTGACATTTAATAATAATAATATTTTTTTAATATTCCCAACTATGTAAAGTAAATCTTTTGACTCACTAGATATTAGTATCATTATCTTATGTATATTATTGAGATGTTATATATAAAGACATATTTTAATATTCATAGATATATAGTGTACTGTATGTATTATAAATAAATATATACTGTAGGTACTGGTATACAAATACCTACTGTATGGACGCACAGGACAAGTTATAGAAGCCAGTACTGGCCATGGTGATAACTAAGGGAGGGAGACCATGCTAGCGGAGTCTGTGGCAGCCCACTTGACGGGGAGATACAGTAGTCCAGGGTGCGGCGGCCATAGTAGACTAATTATTGGTTCCTGCTTTAAATCGTTGGCGAGTTTTAAACGTCTTGATGGCATCTTCTCTGACTGATTGCGAATGTTCTTTTGCAAGAGTATTTGCGAAGACATTGCACACTGTAGTGAAAATAGTAGAAGAATATGAATGGCGTTGACAGCCAATTTCTAATGATGGACTATTTCCAAGTACATGTTGCAATATAGCAAGTGCTGCTGGTCGAAATGGGAGAGACCGCCCACGCAGTAGTGTCTCCACTTGTGCCAAAATTAAAAAAGAATCTTTGACAATCTCGCGAAGATTCGTTGCTGGGTATGTTAATCCCCCTTGATTGAGTAGATCGAAGAATGGCCGGTCGGTTGCTCTTGATGAATCCTGCAGCAATTGTATCGTTGCATGTTTTACATTTATTGCTTTTTAGTAGTTTGTGAGCAATGTAACCAGCAACGCATACGGTGGCTTCCTTTGTGGCTTCATCTGTTTCGTATACGAATTCAATATGATCCACGCTTTCACAGAGTTCCGTGTAATTGTTAGTTTTACTTTCCTCGATAACTTTTTCCAACGATATGCTCTCCTTTAGTATTGATTTCACTCGCAATATATTTTCAGAGCGCAAAACCTCCATTAAACTTACCAAAAATCGGCCTCCACTCATCTGTCTGTACTTCGAATAATGACGCTCCAATGGATCAGTTTGCAATTTTCCGGTAAGCACATACTCAAAGCTGCTATCGAGTAACTCGGTACACAAGTTGGCAATACCCCGGTTTGTCTGAATCAAGGCGCTTCTAGTTTCTTTAGTTAACAACTTATGAGCTGGTTTTTCAAGCCAATCAGAAAAGTTGTTCAGAAAGTCAACTTTTCCATCGCCTTTCACCATCGCATTGCCAATAGCTAGAGGATGGAATCTTTCTTTTGCGTTGACTACTAACCACCAATTGTTGATAAGACGCAAGAACTCCGCAGTACACTCTTCCGTTGGGAAATAATAGAGGCACGCTGAAATGGTATATAAATCGAAAATTGCTAATGCGAGGGGAACGTTTTGTTTTTTGTTTCCGAAATGTGTTGCGCCGTATGACAGTTTAGGAGCTAAACGTAAACAAGTTTCACGTTTTGAGTCAATTTCTTCAATTTTGTAAAGCAGTGACCATTTCACCTGACCAGTGGGAACTGTGAATGTCCTTCCATTGAGTTTATAATGAAAGGGTTCGCCGATATTGAAATAACCTTGACTTGCCAAATTGTTTCTAATATTTTTCATGATATGGACGGGGTCATATAAAGGGTAAATATTTCCACCAGTTTCTGATTTGATGGTATTCGGTTTTTCACCAGGTGAATCCGTTGCAAGTTTATTAAAGGCCGATACATTAGATTTATTGTTATCGGATATAATTGCATGAATATTGAAATTTTCATCGGTAATGTTTTTGATACATGTTGTGATCCCATCCGAGACAAGTTTAGCTGTGCAACTGTACTCTGGGATAGCATGAACAACGATTGGTATTGATAATTTCAAGGAAACAATCATGAAGCAAAGAATTCCCGTAAAAAGTTCACCATTATCATCCAACCCAACTAATTCTCCTCCACCGTACTGCTGTTGTTGTTGTAAATACATCTCGTCCACTAGTAGTACCACATCGTTACCAATTCGGTTTTCGTCTCTGAGGGTCGTTATTGCCTTTATCGCATTGACATGACCAGATATTAGTTTGCGGAGAAGCCGATCCGACGGCAGAGGAATTTCATTTCGTAGTACCTAAAATATAATGAACAAAATTATGTAATATATTTTTGTATGCAAAATAATTTTTTGTATTTTCACATGTGTTGTCTGCCTATCTGAATTTCCAGTTTTACTCAAAACGATACTTTTTGGTGTGTGAAAAATTACGGATAAATAAATTGAAAAATTATATTTAAAAAAATAATAAACGACTCCAGAACATACTAGCATATTGTAAAACTATTCAAATAATATTATATTAACAATATGGGCTACCTTATATGCCGAGAAGGAAGTATATCTGAGTAGCAAGGCGAAACGAAGTTGGTCGCTAGTATATATGGGTATCCCTTTCGGTTTATTGTGCTGCAGATCCAGTAAGCTTCTAATAAGACCTCGGGAATCCTGACCAAAATTACGTAAATAGGATAAAAGATTTGGAATCATTGTTGTGGAAGAAAGCTTGCATCTTGCATTTCTGAAAAAAGTTGTGATTTAATATAGACACAGTAACGCATTTGGACAATTTCTGTTTAAAAATACGCATAAGAAAACACACTGTGAATATGATTAATTTGGTGTGTTAATGTGGCAAGGTCTAAGACTAGGTCTATCGAGTATAGTTTCTAAACAAACCATATTTTCACATATAATTTTAATTTATATCGGTACATTACTTGGACATAATATTAAGTATAGGAAGAAATATTTTTTCTAAATTTAAGTTAAAAAATGCCGTGAAATAAAATGAAGATTGTCAATATTTTCATACCTTAGCCAAACAGGGTTGGGAACTGGAACTCCATCATGCGACAGCTTAACATGCAATTCTTTATCAATTGTTATGCATTCCTTCACCTTTGTGATATCACCTAGTTCCAATCTAAATGCAGTTAATTTATCTCCGTTTAAAGCTAGTACCGTTACAAAAAAGGGGGTGGGTCACCAATAGCAGAAAAGTACCAATAAAAAGAGGTGCTTTAACTAAAAATTAATAGCTATAAATATCTGATAGATGATATAGTAATTGTTCTAGAACAATAAAAACAATACTGATAATATATTACATAGGCCTATTATAGGCAAACAAAGACAGAAAAAGTGCCAAGATGGAAACTTTACCGGTAATGCCTTAATAAGTATACATGCATCAACACATTTAAGTAGCTACAATTGCTTATGAATTCTGGAATTCAAATATTGTGTACAAGACAACCCATATTATTTACATATAATTAGTAAATGTCTTCTACATAAAGTTGCAGTAAACGTTTAAATAATGAAAAATGCAAGAATTCCCATTCGATCTAAGCATGGCCTTGTCAAGTCATTTCAAAAAATAATAGTTTATAAATTTGCAGATGAGAATAATATTATTTTGGAACCTCTAACAACGGACGACTATGCCGATACCTCAGTAGATTGTATACATTTCAGGCTAGACTTAACAAATTTTATCTATGGATTGATTTTGTAATAGATTTTCCGACATAGGATTGACTAAGTTCCTTTACAACAAGGAAAACTTCGATTGAGCAAGAACGATTATCAACGAAACAATATAGGGAACGATGAAATACTTGGTAAATGTCAGCTCAACGTACGGACAGACAAGCGATCGTTCTTCTAGAAGTAAAATTAAAAGGTAAAGTTTCATTAATAATATTTCGTTGATACCAGTAGTAGTGACTAAAAGTGCTGAGAAATAATAAATTATAGAAATTGTTGAAAATTATTATAAAGCATAGTTTTGATGGTTACTACGGTAACCAGGTAGTAAAATAATTTTATAAATTTGTTACAATTATACAAACCAATAATTTTTCATGAAGGTATGTCAGTAGCAATAAGAATATTCCAATAAAAACATATTTAAACTTGAATACCAGTTGCTATGGCAACCTTAAGTACAAAATATACACCCCCCCCCCCCCCACCCGGCGGCGCGCAAGAAATGACGAGATATTATTATCTTGATCAGCATATTGAATTTCTTAAAAAGAAAAATTCTAACTTTTTATCTGAAATATAGGTGAAAAGTGTATATTTTAAATCGTCGCTGCTGGTAGCTATGGCAACTAGGTGATGTTAAAACCTTCTCAGAATATTGGCAACTAACCATACTATACCTGATTCAAGTTTTGACTTAATCGATATAAGTGTTCAGTTGTAAAATGCAAAATAATTGTATATATTGAAATGACATTACTGGTTGCTATGGTAATTGGCAGCAAAAAAAATTTCCTCAAAAGGTAAAAAATTTACTAATCTAGAATTAGTGAAATTTTTGTGACCAGCAGATAAAGTGGAAAAATGTTATTAAGGTTGAAAGTTACCCCACTAAATTTTTACGCCTGCAGCAGCATTCCGGGTCGTGTTATAGTAGGTCATGCCCCCCCCCCCCCCCCCCCCCTTATCTATACTATACTATACTGGATATACTATACCCCAGTACTCAATTACCTACCATTTAAGGCAGAGATGCTAGCACCCTGGCTAGATAATTTAAAAAGCATTCGTGCCGACGACCCCCCCCCCCCCCCCCCATGCGGGGATCGAACTTCTATTGAACTTTATTCGAATCTTTCCGGGTTTAAACTTAAACTCTTCTGTAGAATCGCACTAACCTATAATTGTGGGAAACCGTTGATAAACAACCGAAATTGATTTAACCGTTAGAACGTCATGGATTATTGTTGGTTGATTTAGATACAGTAAACCGTTCTGCATAGCTATACATATTTTGAGGTTATTAATTAATTAATGACAGTTTTATTTGTATTATTTTAGAGAGCACGTACTACCTCTACAAGGCGACCAATGATACTCACTATCTTGAGGTTGGCGAGTCCATAATCCGCCAATTACAAGCCAAAGCGAGAGTAAACTGTGGCTTCGCCGGTATAAAGGACCTCACAACCGGAGCTCTGGAGGACAGGTAAATAATGTTAACACAGCGTATAAAGTAGGAATAATAGTATATAAAGTACCTTAGGGTAAATAATATCAGTAAACATCGACGGTCTGCAGAGCTCTGCTAGTTCTAATGCGCCACTAATTGAATGCCACCCCAAATTAGATGATTTAACACCAAAATAAATTATTTTGCACCAAATATATTTTATTGCAGCACCAATTCGCATCCCCCAATTTTGAATATCCTTCTCACCCAAAACAATTATTCATCCCCCAAAAATCATATTATTCATCCCCCAAAAACAATTATTGATCCCCCAAAAACAATTATTCTACCCCCAAAAACAATCATTCACCCCCCAAAAACAATTATTCATCCCCCAAAAACAATTATTCTACCCCCAAAAACAATTATTCACCCCCCAAAGACAATTATTCTTCCCCCAAAAACAATTATTCTTCCCCCAAAAACAATTATTCTTCCCCCAAAAACAATTATTCATCCCTCAAAAACAATTATTCTTCCCCCAAAAACAATTATTCTTCCCCCAAAAACAATTATTCATCCCCCAAAAACAATTATTCTTCCCCCAAAAACAATTATTCTTCCCCCAAAAACAATTATTCATCCCTCAAAAACAATTATTCATCCCCCAATAACAATTATTCTTCCCCCAAAAACAATTATTCATCCCCCAAAAACAATTATTCTTCCCCCAAAGACAATTATTCTTCCCCCAAAAACAATTATTCATCCCCCAATAACAATTATTCTTCCCCCAAAAACAATTATTCATCCCCCAAAAACAATTATTCTTCCCCCAAAGACAATTATTCTTCCCCCAAAAACAATTATTCATCCCCCAAAAACAATTATTCTTCCCCGAAAAACAATTATTCAATTATTAATACGGCAGTACTGAAGTTTTCAGATAGGGTAAATAAAATAAAAAATATTTACAGTCAAAAATAAAACTCTAAATATGTTCTATTAATTGTCTTTAGTTTATTGTTTTGGTTAAAATAACGTGCCACTGTAACCTGCTCCTTTCCCTAAATTGAGAATTTAACATTGAGGCGAGATATTAATTCGCCAAGGCGGGATTTGCGTCCAGTTTCCCCCCCCCCCCCCCCCCCCCCCCCCGTCTCGAATTTTTTTGTCTAACTTCCAGGAAGTGCAAGGCCTATTGCTGCAGTAGTATTTATTTTGTTATTTATTTTGTTTTGGGGGAAGATGTAATTGTTTTGGGGGAAAATGTATTTGTTTTGGGGAAAATGTGATTGTTTTGGGGGAAAATGTATTTGTTTTGAGGGAAAATGTATTTGTTTTGGGGAAAATGTATTTATTTTGGGCGAAAATGTATTTGTTTTGGGGTCAGAGTAAAACGCGGATCCGGATCAGGATCCGGATTCTATCATTTAACATTGTCCCTATGGAAGTCGACTGAATTTACATTTTTAGGGTGTAATCTGCGGATCCGCGCACTGCTAAATTTACCGAATCCGTAACCGAGTGTAAAATGCGGATTGGCCTTTTTTTCAGATCCGGAACGGAGTGTAAAGCGCGGATTCATATTTTAGGCTAAATCCTGAACGGAGTGTAAAACGCGGATTCATTTTTCTACTGAATCCGGGATTGGGTGTAAAATACGGATTCAGGTTTATTACAAAGTTTTATTAAATCCGGGAAGGGGTGTAAAACGCGGATTCAAGTTAATTACCATGTTTTATTGGATCCGGGAAGGGGTGTAAAACGCGGATTCTAGTTAATTACCAAGTTTTATTGGATCCGGGAAGGGGTGTAAAACGCGGATTTACGTTAATTACTAAGTTTTATTGGATCCGGAATGGAGTGTAAAACACGGATTTACGTTAATTATCAAGTTTTATTGGATCCGGAATGGAGTGTAAAACACGGATTTACGTTAATTACTAAGTTTTATTGGATCCGGAATGGAGTGTAAAACACGGATTTACGTTAATTATCAAGTTTTATTGGATCCGGAATGGAGTGTAAAACACGGATTTACGTTAATTACTAAGTTTTATTGGATCCGGAATGGAGTGTAAAACACGGATTTACGTTAATTATCAAGTTTTATTGGATCCGGAATGGAGTGTAAAACGCGGATTTAAGTTAATTACCATGTTTTATTGGATCCGGGAAGGGGTGTAAAACGCGGATTCTAGTTAATTACCAAGTTTTATTGGATCCGGGAAGGGGTGTAAAACGCGGATTTGCGTTAATTACTAAGTTTTATTGGATCCGGAATGGAGTGTAAAACACGGATTTACGTTAATTACTAAGTTTTATTGGATCCGGAATGGAGTGTAAAACACGGATTTACGTTAATTACCAAGTTTTATTGGATCCGGAATGGAGTGTAAAACACGGATTTACGTTAATTACCAAGTTTTATTGGATCCGGGAAGGGGTGTAAAACGCGGATTCTAGTTAATTACCAAGTTTTATTGGATCCGGGAAGGGGTGTAAAACGCGGATTTGCGTTAATTACTAAGTTTTATTGGATCCGGGAATGGAGTGTAAAACACGGATTTACGTTAATTACTAAGTTTTATTGGATCCGGAATGGAGTGTAAAACACGGATTTACGTTAATTATCAAGTTTTATTGGATCCGGAATGGAGTGTAAAACGCGGATTCAAGTTAATTACCATGTTTTATTGGATCCGGGAAGGGGTGTAAAACGCGGATTCTAGTTAATTACCAAGTTTTATTGGATCCGGGAAGGGGTGTAAAACGCGGATTTGCGTTAATTACTAAGTTTTATTGGATCCGGAATGGAGTGTAAAACACGGATTTACGTTAATTATCAAGTTTTATTGGATCCGGAATGGAGTGTAAAACACGGATTTACGTTAATTACCAAGTTTTATTGATTCCGGATTCACAAAATATATGAATCCGCGTTTTACACTGCAATACGGATTGCGTATTTCAGAATCCGCATATTACACTCAGTTACGGATTGTATGTAAATCTGGATCCGCCTTTTACACTCGCAAATCCGGGTCCTGTTCCGTATCCGGATCCTGAATCCGGATCCGGATCCGGATCCGCGTTTTACACCTACCCTTTGTTTTGGGAAAATTTGTAATTATTTTGCTATTGAATAATTGGTTTTGGTGTTGAATAATTGTTTTTGGTGTTGAAAAATTTGTTTTAATTTTAATAATTTTATTTGGTGTTGAATTATTTTTTTTGGTGATATTTTCATTAATTTTGGGATGACTTTAATTGGTAGCTGTTCTAATATAAGTTGTTGTCCCTTTATTGAGTTCGATAAAAATAAATAAGTGTAATATAAATTCGTTGAATTTCTGTACAGGAAAATAAATTGCTTTTTAGACTGAACTCATCACATTTTTGTCACTTTGTAGAATGGACTCTTTCGTCTTAGCTGAAACGTTCAAGTATCTTTTCCTCCTGTTTGCCAATGACGACGATGTTATTTTGCCAATTGATGAATTTGTCTTCACGACAGAGGCCCACCTAATTCCGCTGTATTTAGGTGACACTGTTCCGTCTCCAGTTACAACACAGGTAAGCGACACTGTTCCGTCTCCAGTTACAACACAGGTAAGCGACACTGTTCCGTCTCCAGTTACAACACAGGTAAGCGACACTGTTCCGCCTCCAGTTACAACACAGGTAAGCGACACTGTTCCGTATCAGTTACAACACAGGTAAGCGACACTGTTCCGTCTCCATAGTTACAACACAGGTAAGCGACACTGTTCCGTCTCCAGTTACAACACAGGTAAGCGACACTGTTCCGTCTCCAGTTACAACACAGGTAAGCGACACTGTTCCGTCTCCAGTTACAACATAGGTAAGCGACACTGTTCCGTAACCAGTTACAACACAGGTAAGCGACACTGTTCCTTATCAGTTACAACACAGGTAAGCGACACTGTTCCGTCTCCAGTTACAACACAGGTAAGCGACACTGTTCCGTCTCCAGTTACAACACAGGTAAGCGACACTGTTCCGTCTCCAGTTACAACACAGGTAAGCGACACTGTTCCGTCTCCAGTTACAACACAGGTAAGCGACACTGTTCCGTCTCCAGTTACAACATAGGTAAGCGACACTGTTCCGTAACCAGTTACAACACAGGTAAGCGACACTGTTCCGTCTCCAGTTACAACATAGGTAAGCGACACTGTTCCGTAACCAGTTACAACACAGGTAAGCGACACTGTTCCGTCTCCAGTTACAACACAGGTAAGCGACACTGTTCCGTCTCCAGTTACAACATAGGTAAGCGACACTGTTCCGTAACCAGTTACAACACAGGTAAGCGACACTGTTCCGTATCAGTTACAACACAGGTAAGCGACACTGTTCCGTCTCCATAGTTACAACACAGGTAAGCGACACTGTTCCGTCTCCAGTTACAACACAGGTAAGCGACACTGTTCCGTCTCCAGTTACAACACAGGTAAGCGACACTGTTCCGTCTCCACACTGAAAAAAGTAAGTGGTGGTATTTTGTTAAAAAACTGCCGGTTTGCAAGAACTACCTGGGGTTGTTTTGCAACGAAAACCACCGCAGGTTGTTTTTACAAACCGGCGGTAAATAAACATTGCCAAGAACTGGCAGTTGTGCAAACCGGGGGTTGATTATCTCTCGTAAAACCGGCGGTTCCATAACCCCCAGTTGTTTAGAACCTAAAAATGCGTTGTAAAACCTCTGGTATTTTATATCGCAAGGAACTGCCGGTTTCTGTAACCTCAGGTTCTGGTTTAACGCAAATTCCCGGTCAAATACTTAATCGGCATTTATTAACCTATGGTTTGCTGCTGGTAACTGGCGTTTCAACTATTTAAAACTGCCGGTTTTCTCAAAAAACCACAGGTAAAACGGCAACCAAATAAACCAGTTTTTAAGAAACCGTCGTTTAATTGACAGTCAACTGGCGGTTTTATTTGAGAAAACTGGCGGTAATTTTAATAAACTGAGGCTTTAATTTATTTATAACTATAACCTATGGTTATAAAAGAAAAACCCAGAGTTAAAACGTACTAACCTGTGGTTATAAAGAGCAAAAAAAACTTATAAACCTGTGGTTATCTGAAAATAATGTTTGGTTAGGAGCACAGGACATTCAGGGCACACATGAAGCTCAATGTTACAACATGGAGATATGGGGGGAGGGGGGTGAAAGCCTACCTTATCTAATCCCTACACCCTACCCTACGCTTACGGCCTATGGCCAATGCATACAATACTCTACATACATATTGAATACACACACGGCTAAGTATATAGGAAAATATTAAATTCATTTAGATTTATGGATATCCTAATTAATTTTAGTTGATGATCTACAAATAGTGTTTTGATTATTAATTTTAATATCATTTGTCTTCTTTTCAGCTGTGGGCGCGAGGAAACAGTTTGTTACCGGTACACAGAAATTCTTTATTCTAATTTTATTGTCCAATATTAGGCATACGTATATTACTGATTACCGACACACACATAATGAATTAATTGATTTATATAGGCCTACATTACATATATATAATAGCATGCCAGTACGGTAGGATGTCAAAGGTCAAACTGCCTGTGTGAATGGTGTAATCAATATGAAATATAATTAGGAATGATAATGAGGGTTACATGGCTCCCTTCGTTAAGTGCGGAGCACTATGGTTAACATTAATCAAGAAACTAATCATATTGTAGGCTTTAATTAAGAAACTAATTAAAGGTATATGAAAAAAAAAAAACTAACGGAAATCGCCTAGATATGTTTGAGAAAAAAAAATGGCAACACGTTCATATTATTTAAATATTTAATTATTACCACAAATTAATACATTTTATACAGAAAATTAATTCCGCGGTGATACGCACCTATCCGGAATAGACAAAAACAGCACGACTACAACAAAATAGGTAAGCATATGTTAAACGCAATACCGTTGGATTTAATGATTGGATCTTAATGGTTTTAGTTCAATCAGAAATGTGGATAGTTTCAATTAATGAAAATGTTACACACTTTTTAGTTTTCGGTTTAGTGTAGTTCACACATTCAGAAACAACTGGTTTCACTCTGTCGAGCGTCAACTTTTCAATTTTTGAATGGCGTTCTATGTCGATAGTTTTACTATTTCGCGAAACTACTCTATACGGTCCCGCATAAAGCGGTTTCAATGATCCAGTTTTCTTAGGTTCTTTTACCCAGACATGAGTTGCTTCAGACAATTCTTTGGGGATTGATGCTTTTGATTTATATTTTCTAACTGGACTCTGAAAATTATCAACTTTCTCGAAGAGCCGAGATGTGAAATTATGCCAGTTAAAATTATCGAACTTATCAGACTTGTCCGAAAATTCGAAAAATTGACCTGGTAATTGAAGCTCTGCGCCATATACCAGTTGTGCAGGCGAAAACTTGTGCACTCCGATATTAGAGCGCAAACCCAACAAAACCAATGGTAGTTCATCAAACCAATAGGTTGAATTACATTTTGATCGAAGGGAATTTTTTAACTGACGGTGAAAACGTTCTATAGTCCCGTTACAGGACGGGTGATAAGCAGTTGTACGACGCCGTTTTGTGCCAAGGGACTTCATTAGAGAGCTCCAAACTGCTGACTCAAATTGTGCGCCGCGATCCGTAATGACAGTACGTGGCACACCGAACCGGCTTACCCAATTGAAAAGGAAAGCTTGGGCAACTGTTTCTGTCGTAATATCTTTTAGGGGGACTACTTCAGGCCACCTAGTAAACCTATCAATGATAGTGAGTAAATACTTGTGTCCTTTGGACACCGGTAGAGGACCTACTAAATCTATATGTACAGTTTCAAAGCGACTGTTAGTCGGGATCGTTTCTACAGCAGTTTTCGTATGCGTTGAAATTTTTGACTGTTGGCACTTTTGGCAAGCTTTCGCCCACATTTTAATTTCACGTCGCATTCCAGGCCAGATATAGCGGTTACTTATTAAATTGAAAGTACCATCTGGTCCAGCATGAGAAAGTTCATGAAATTTATCAAAAATATGATGTCGCAAAATTGAAGGTAAGTATGGTCGATTATGGCCTTTTGATTTGTCGCACACTAGGATATTACCATCTTCTAAATGTGCGTATTGTAAAGGTAAAGTAGTTGACTGAAAGAAACTTTGTAGCGATTTATCTTGCTTTTGAGCAGTGGCTAGTTTCGAATTATCATTTGTATCAAAAAATATGGCCGCTAGGGGGCGTGATAAAGAATCAGCTACAATATTTTCGGCTCCCGCTATATATTTAATTTGACAGTTGTACTCAGAAATGTATGAGAGCCAACGGGTTTGTTGGGGTGTGGGATTTTTCATCCCTAAACAATTTACAAGTGGCTTATGGTCTGTAAAAATTGTAATGTGCTGACCTAAAAGCCAATCGTTATGTTTGAGAGCAAGATAAATCGCTAACAGCTCTTTGTCGAAAGCTGACTTTCTCTGTTCAGTTTCAGACAATTTTTTTGAAAAGAAACTGATCGGTTCAGATACGTTATTTACAACTTGGTGGATGACGGCACCAACCGCCTGGTCTGACGCGTCTGTTGTCAAGGTTACAGGAGCGTCAGGCTTTGGAAATGATAAAGTTACAGCATTTTGAAGACTCTTCTTTAATTTTGAAAAAGCCTGTTTTGCTTCAGCTGACATTTCGAAATTTTCGGGGATGTCAAACTTATTTTTATTTAGATCAGTTAGAGGCGCTGCAACGTCAGAAAAATTCGGCACAAATCTATGATAGTAACCTGCCATTCCGAGGAACCGACGCAATGATGATCGATTTTTGGGCTCTGGAAAATTTTCCATGGCAACTATCTTTGATTTGATTGGTTTTACACCTGTACCCGAAATAGTGAAACCAAGAAAATTTACTTCACGTTTAAAAAATTCGCATTTCGAGCGTTTAGCTGTTAGACTAAATTTTCGTAAACGTTCTAGAACGAGTTGAATGTCTTTATGGTGCTGCTCTATGCTAGGACTTGCAACCAATATATCATCTATGTATCCAACTGCACAATTGATGTCGTACAGTGTAGTGTCAATCAACCTTTGAAAGGTTTGACTGGCATTACGCAGACCAAAAGGCATACGTGTGAAAAGAAAAAGTCCAAATGGGGTTGTAATTGCCGTTTTTAAGATATCGTTTTTAGCCATTGGAACCTGATAATAGGCCTTTTCGAGATCTATTTTACTGAAAATCTTGCACCCTCTAAATTTATCAGTTATATCCGCAATGTTTGGCATTGGATAATTATCGCGTACCGTCATACTGTTCAATTTTCTATAGTCACCACAAGGTCGGATACTGCCATCTGGTTTCTTTACACAATGTAATGGTGTAGCCCATGGGGACTCACTACGTTTAACAATACCCTGTCGTAATAAATTGTCAAATTCGTTAGAAGCCGCTGATAAACGGTCTCCGTATAAACGGCGTGGTTTTGCGAAACAAGGTTGTCCTTCCGTTACTATATGGTGTTCGACAGAGTGATTCACAAATTCAGTAGCTAATTTGGGTTTGAAAACGTCGCCATACTTGTTCAAAATTTTGCTTAATTGTGGATTAATATCAGATGTGATACTTTCAACGCTATGTGATGTAATTAAAAACACATTGGAATGCGAACTGGCATCATATACACCACACATCCACGGTACTGCGATAACACTTAATAAACAAAATAAAATACCTGCACTAAAGACTAAGTTAGACCATATGGACTTGGACGAACATAGCCACATAATGGGAAATATGATATACTTAAACCACAATAAAAATAGTTCCATATTACTAGATAATGTACCGGTACCGTTATTTGAGCTAGAAAATCTAGTTTTACTTGAAAATACACTATTCGTGTTGCCGTTATTACTAGGCGCACCTGATTTCCGTGATTCACTAAATGTAGGTTCAAATTGATTAAAATACACTGTACATTGTGCACAATCTATGTTCACATGAAAATATTTCAAAAAATCTAATCCGAGAATGGGTTGGATAACATCGGCTACAATAAATGTCCACTTAAATGTATGGTCGTCTAACTCAGAAACCGAAAATTCAAGCTCACCTTCACCAAAAATATTAATATTGGACTGATTTGCAGCTGTCAAAGTATGTGATGTTTTGGGTTTGAACTTGTTCAACAGACTAATATAAGATTGTGGTAAAATTGAGAAGTCACTTCCTGAATCAACAAGGAACGTACCTACAGTATCTGATGATACATATACAGCATTAAGTGCACTGCGATTCCTAGAGCTACTAGTATAGTGGGGATGATTGCTCCGCTCTGGAGCCGGGGCACTGCCGTCGCTGGGGGTTGGCTGCCTCCAGGAGCAGGGCGGTTTACACTTGCGGGATTCCCGACCAAAGCGATAGTGGTAGTAACAGAGTGAGCCATCCGGGTTGTAGTCGGATGAACGTCGGTGGGAGGAACCGCTGCGGCCGCGAGATTCAGATCGGCCCTGGTAGCGGCCGCGGCCCTGGTAGCGGCCGCGATTGTCAGACAGAGAACGCAACTCCGTGGTTATCTGAGCAATCTGATCGGCTAACTGTTTCTGAGTGTTCAGGAGAGCGAGGTTGGATTCCTGTAATTGGGAGATGTTCGCGATGTGAGAGATGGGAGCAGCTGCAGCAGATAAACCGTGGCTGGCAGACTGGTCCTGCTGCTGCTCCACCATCTTGTCGGCAACTTCAGCCAACTTGTCGAGTGGCAGCTCCCCAAGAGTGGAGAGGACGATTGAGACTGTCTCTGGTAGAATCTCAAGGAATCGTATGCGAATGAGTTTATCGTTGGAAGCACCCGGTGCTAAACGTTGCATCTGTCTTAATGCCGCCGACGGTTTTCTATCTCCCAGCTCATGAGAGACCAAGAGTTTGCGGAAACGTCGTTCGTCACTATCGGCTAAGTGGACTATAATGTTATGTTTAATGATAACGTAACTTTCGTCTAAATCTACCCCTGCCTCGAGGATAGACTCAGTTGGAATGGCCGCCAGGATATTCGCTTTCATCGATACCGCACTTTGTCCGAGCAGAACCGCCTCTGCCTGCGCGAACCACACCCGAACATCTTTCGCATAAAATTCCGGCAATCGTAGTTTCTGATATGGAGTATTATGTGAAGGCGCATCGAATGAACTGCTACCCGTAGCAGCTTCAGTTGCGCCCGCTTTCAGCAGAAACTCGACTGCTGAAGGGTTCTCTTTCATTAGAGCGTCGATAATCTCTGATTTGAGTTGCGGCGCGATGTACGTGTCATCGTGGCTATTCAGCCGCTTCAATGTTTCAAGCAGTTCGGCTTTCCGGAATGTGTTAAGATTCGGCATCTTGTAAATTGTGGAGTATGGTTCGGAATTACCGGTATTTGCTGAATAAGGATCGTCCGGGTCACCAAATGTGGGCGCGAGGAAACAGTTTGTTACCGGTACACAGAAATTCTTTATTCTAATTTTATTGTCCAATATTAGGCATACGTATATTACTGATTACCGACACACACATAATGAATTAATTGATTTATATAGGCCTACATTACATATATATAATAGCATGCCAGTACGGTAGGATGTCAAAGGTCAAACTGCCTGTGTGAATGGTGTAATCAATATGAAATATAATTAGGAATGATAATGAGGGTTACATCAGCCATATTAGATAATTCATTTCAATTAATTTATATAAATTAATTAATTTTAACCAAGTTTAATTAATAATTTAAAATTATGTTTTGATTATATATATTTACTTTTTATATTTACATATACAAACTGGCAGTTATTAGTTTGTAAATCTGTGTGTGGTTCTGTGATAAACTGGCAGTTATTATTGCAAATCTGCGGTTCTATATCTGTGGTTCTGTGATAAACTGGCAGTCATTATTGTAAATCTGTGGTTCTGTGATAAACTGGCAGTCATTATTGTAAATCTGTGGTTCTGTGATAAACTGGCAGCATTATTGTAAATCTGTGGTTCTGTGATAAACTGGCAGTCATTATTGTAAATCTGTGGTTCTGTGATAAACTGGCAGCATTATTGTAAATCTGTGGTTCTGTGATAAACTGGCAGTCATTATTGTAAATCTGTGGTTCTGTGATAAACTGGCAGTCATTATTGTAAATCTGTGGTTCTGTGATAAACTGGCAGTCATTATTGTAAATCTGTGGTTCTGTGATAAACTGGCAGTCATTATTGTAAATCTGCGGTTCTGTGATAAACTGGCAGTCTTTATTGTAAATCTGTGGTTCTGTGATAAACTGGCAGTCATTATTGTAAATCTGTGGTTCTGTGATAAACTGGCAGTCATTATTGTAAATCTGTGGTTCTGTGATAAACTGGCAGTCATTATTGTAAATTAGTTATATCATATCACGCCTCTGTAATACAGAAATAACGGCATTACCAGTTGAATTACACAACTTAGGGTCTTTGTATGTATAGTAAAAACCGGCAATTGTCAAAATACAACCGCCATTTTTACATTTCATACAAACCGCCGGTTTGAAAACTACATACGTGTTTGTTAACAAGAACCGACAGTTTGAATATAAGACCACCATTTTTACATTTCATAAAAACCGCCGGTTTGAAAACTACATACGTGTTTATTAACAAGAACCGACAGTTTGAATATAAGACCACCATTTTTACATTTCATAAAAACCGCCGGTTTGAAAACTACATACGTGTTTGTTAACAAGAACCGACAGTTTGAATATAAGACCACCATTTTTACATTTCATAAAAACCGCCGGTTTGAAAACTACATACGTGTTTATTAACAAGAACCGACAGTTTGAATATAAGACCACCATTTTTACATTTCATAAAAACCGCCGGTTTGAAAACTACATACGTGTTTGTTAACAAGAACCGACAGTTTGAATATAAGACCACCATTTTTACATTTCATAAAAACCGCCGGTTTGAAAACTACATACGTGTTTGTTAACAAGAACCGACAGTTTGAATATAAGACCACCATTTTTACATTTCATAAAAACCGCCGGTTTGAAAACTACATACGTGTTTATTAACAAGAACCGACAGTTTGAATATAAGACCACCATTTTTACATTTCATAAAAACCGCCGGTTTGAAAACTATAAGCGTTTAATTAACAAGAACCAACAGTTTAAAAATAAAACCACCATTTTTACATTTCATAAAAACCGCCGGTTTGAAAATTACATGTTTTCATCAATAAGAACCGCCAGTTTGAAAATTTAATAACCACCTTTTTAATACAACCGTCACTTTCTATGCAAAATTCCGCACTGACTACAGGTTTCGTTTCAGGTAATATAACCAATACATCTTAAACCGCCGGTTTAATATCGCAACCGGAGGTTACTACCAGCCATTTTTGTATGATCCATACTAACCCCCGGTTTACCAATCACTACCGCAAGTACCTATCCATAACCAATGGTTAAAAAATCGACCGGCACTTACTTTTTTCAGTGCAGTTACAACACAGATAAGCGACACAGTTCCGTCTCCAGTTACAACATAGGTAAGCGACACTGTTCCGTAACCAGTTACAACACAGGTAAGCGACACTGTTCCGTATCAGTTACAACACAGGTAAGCGACACTGTTCCGTCTCCATAGTTACAACACAGGTAAGCGACACTGTTCCGTCTCCAGTTACAACACAGGTAAGCGACACTGTTCCGTCTCCAGTTACAACACAGGTAAGCGACACTGTTCCGTCTCCAGTTACAACACAGGTAAGCGACACTGTTCCGTCTCCAGTTACAACACAGGTAAGCGACACTGTTCCGTCTCCAGTTACAACACAGGTAAGCGACACTGTTCCGTCTCCAGTTACAACACAGGTAAGCGACACTGTTCCGTCTCTAGTTACAACACAGGTAAGCGACACTGTTCCGTATTGGTTACAACGTAGGTAAGCGACACTGTTCCGTCTCCAGTTACAACACAGGTAAGCGACACTGTTCCGTATCAGTTACAACGCAGGTAAGCGACACTGTTCCGTCTCCAGTTACAACACAGGTAAGCGACACTGTTCCGTATCAGTTACAACGCAGGTAAGCGACACTGTTCCGTCTCCAGTTACAACACAGGTAAGCGACACTGTTCCGTCTCTAGTTACAACACAGGTAAGCGACACTGTTCCGTATTGGTTACAACGTAGGTAAGCGACACTGTTCCGTCTCCAGTTACAACACAGGTAAGCGACACTGTTCCGTATCAGTTACAACACAGGTAAGCGACACTGTTCCGTCTCCAGTTACAACACAGGTAAGCGACACTGTTCCGTCTCCAGTTACAACACAGGTAAGCGACACTGTTCCGTCTCCAGTTACAACACAGGTAAGCGACACTGTTCCGTATCAGTTACAACACAGGTAAGCGACACTGTTCCGTCTCCATAGTTACAACACAGGTAAGCGACACTGTTCCGTCTCCAGTTACAACACAGGTAAGCGACACTGTTCCGTCTCCAGTTACAACACAGGTAAGCGACACTGTTCCGTCTCCAGTTACAACACAGATAAGCGACACTGTTCCGTCTCCAGTTACAACACAGGTAAGCGACACTGTTCCGTCTCCAGTTACAACACAGGTAAGCGACACTGTTCCGTCTCCAGTTACAACACAGGTAAGCGACACTGTTCCGTCTCCAGTTACAACACAGGTAAGCGACACTGTTCCGTCTCCAGTTACAACACAGGTAAGCGACACTGTTCCGTATCAGTTACAACACAGGTAAGCGACACTGTTCCGTCTCCATAGTTACAACACAGGTAAGCGACACTGTTCCGTCTCCAGTTACAACACAGGTAAGCGACACTGTTCCGTCTCCAGTTACAACACAGGTAAGCGACACTGTTCCGTCTCCAGTTACAACACAGATAAGCGACACTGTTCCGTCTCCAGTTACAACACAGGTAAGCGACACTGTTCCGTATCAGTTACAACACAGGTAAGCGACACTGTTCCGTCTCCATAGTTACAACACAGGTAAGCGACACTGTTCCGTCTCCAGTTACAACACAGGTAAGCGACACTGTTCCGTATCAGTTACAACACAGGTAAGCGACACTGTTCCGTCTCCATAGTTACAACACAGGTAAGCGACACTGTTCCGTCTCCAGTTACAACACAGGTAAGCGACACTGTTCCGTCTCCAGTTACAACACAGGTAAGCGACACTGTTCCGTCTCCAGTTACAACACAGATAAGCGACACTGTTCCGTCTCCAGTTACAACACAGGTAAGCGACACTGTTCCGTCTCCAGTTACAACACAGGTAAGCGACACTGTTCCGTCTCCAGTTACAACACAGGTAAGCGACACTGTTCCGTCTCCAGTTACAACACAGGTAAGCGACACTGTTCCGTCTCCAGTTACAACACAGGTAAGCGACACTGTTCCGTATCAGTTACAACACAGGTAAGCGACACTGTTCCGTCTCCATAGTTACAACACAGGTAAGCGACACTGTTCCGTCTCCAGTTACAACACAGGTAAGCGACACTGTTCCGTCTCCAGTTACAACACAGGTAAGCGACACTGTTCCGTCTCCAGTTACAACACAGATAAGCGACACTGTTCCGTCTCCAGTTACAACACAGGTAAGCGACACTGTTCCGTATCAGTTACAACACAGGTAAGCGACACTGTTCCGTCTCCATAGTTACAACACAGGTAAGCGACACTGTTCCGTCTCCAGTTACAACACAGGTAAGCGACACTGTTCCGTATCAGTTACAACACAGGTAAGCGACACTGTTCCGTCTCCATAGTTACAACACAGGTAAGCGACACTGTTCCGTCTCCAGTTACAACACAGGTAAGCGACACTGTTCCGTCTCCAGTTACAACACAGGTAAGCGACACTGTTCCGTCTCCAGTTACAACACAGGTAAGCGACACTGTTCCGTATCAGTTACAACACAGGTAAGCGACACTGTTCCGTATCAGTTACAACACAGGTAACCGACACTGTTCCGTCTCCAGTTACAACACATGTAAGCGACACTGTTCCGTCTCCATAGTTACAACACAGGTAAGCGACACTGTTCCGTCTCCAGTTACAACACAGGTAAGCGACACTGTTCCGTCTCCAGTTACAACACAGGTAAGCGACACTGTTCCGTCTCCAGTTACAACACAGGTAAGCGACACTGTTCCGTCTCCAGTTACAACACAGGTAAGCGACACTGTTCCGTATCAGTTACAACACAGGTAAGCGACACTGTTCCGTCTCCATAGTTACAACACAGGTAAGCGACACTGTTCCGCCTCCAGTTACAACACAGGTAAGCGACACTGTTCCGTCTCCAGTTACAACACAGGTAAGCGACACTGTTCCGTCTCCAGTTACAACCCGTATCAGTTACAACACAGGTAAGCGACACTGTTCCGTCTCCATAGTTACAACACAGGTAAGCGACACTGTTCCGTCTCCAGTTACAACACAGGTAAGCGACACTGTTCCGTCTCCAGTTACAACACAGGTAAGCGACACTGTTCCGTCTCCAGTTACAACACAGGTAAGCGACACTGTTCCGTCTCCAGTTACAACACAGGTAAGCGACACTGTTCCGTATCAGTTACAACACAGGTAAGCGACACTGTTCCGTCTCCATAGTTACAACACAGGTAAGCGACACTGTTCCGCCTCCAGTTACAACACAGGTAAGCGACACTGTTCCGTCTCCAGTTACAACACAGGTAAGCGACACTGTTCCGTCTCCAGTTACAACACAGGTAAGCGACACTGTTCCGTCTCTAGTTACAACACAGGTAAGCCACACTGTTCCGTCTCCAGTTACAACACAGGTAAGCGACACTGTTCCGTCTCCAGTTACAACACAGGTAAGCGACACTGTTCCGTCTCCAGTTACAACACAGGTAAGCGACACTGTTCCGTCTCCAGTTACAACACAGGTAAGCGACACAGTTCCGTAAACCAGTAACAACACAGGTAAGCGACACTGTTCCGTCTCCAGTTACAACACAGGTAAGCGACACTGTTCCGTCTCCAGTTACAACACAGGTAAGCGACACTGTTCCGTCTCCATAGTTACAACACAGGTAAGCGACACAGTTCCGTCTCCAGTTACAACACAGGTAAGCGACACTGTTCCGTCTCCATAGTTACAACACAGGTAAGCGACACAGTTCCGTCTCCAGTTACAACACAGGTAAGCGACACTGTTCCGTCTCCAGTTACAACACAGGTAAGCGACACTGTTCCGTCTCCAGTTACAACACAGGTAAGCGACACAGTTCCGTAAACCAGTTACAACACAGGTAAGCGACACTGTTCCGTCTCCAGTTACAACACAGGTAAGCGACACTGTTCCGTATCGGTTACAACACAGGTAAGCGACACTGTTCCGTCTCCAGTTACAACACAGGTAAGCGACACTGTTCCGTCTCCATAGTTACAACACAGGTAAGCGACACTGTTCCGCCTCAGTTACAACACAGGGGTAAGCGACACTGTTCCGTCTCCAGTTACAACACAGGTAAGCGACACTGTTCCGTCTCCAGTTACAACACAGGTAAGCGACACAGTTCCGTAAACCAGTAACAACACAGGTAAGCGACACTGTTCCGTCTCCAGTTACAACACAGGTAAGCGACACTGTTCCGTATCAGTTACAACACAGGTAAGCGACACTGTTCCGTAACCAGTTACAACACAGGTAAGCGACACTGTTCCGTATCAGTTACAACACAGGTAAGCGACACTGTTCCGTCTCCAGTTACAACACAGGTAAGCGACACTGTTCCGTCTCCAGTTACAACACAGGTAAGCGACACTGTTCCGTATCAGTTACAACACAGGTAAGCGACACTGTTCCGTCTCCAGTTACAACACAGGTAAGCGACACAGTTCCGTAAACCAGTAACAACACAGGTAAGCGACACTTTTCCGTCTCCAGTTACAACACAGGTAAGCGACACTGTTCCGTATCAGTTACAACACAGGTAAGCGATACTGTTCCGTAACCAGTTACAACACAGGTAAGCGACACTGTTCCGTATCAGTTACAACACAGGTAAGCGACACTGTTCCGTCTCCAGTTACAACACAGGTAAGCGACACTGTTCCGTCTCCAGTTACAACACAGGTAAGCGACACTGTTCCGTATCAGTTACAACACAGGTAAGCGACACTGTTCCGTATCAGTTACAACACAGGTAAGCGACACAGTTCCGTCTCCAGTAACAACACAGGTAAGCGACACTGTTCCGTCTCCAGTTACAACACAGGTAAGCGACACTGTTCCGTATCAGTTACAACACAGGTAAGCGACACAGTTCCGTCTCCAGTAACAACACAGGTAAGCGACACTGTTCCGTCTCCAGTTACAACACAGGTAAGCGACACTGTTCCGTCTCCAGTTACAACACAGGTAAGCGACACTGTTCCGTCTCCAGTTACAACACAGGTAAGCGACACTGTTCCGTATCAGTTACAACACAGGTAAGCGACACTGTTCCGTAACCAGTTACAACACAGGTAAGCGACACTGTTCCGTATCAGTTACAACACAGGTAAGCGACACTGTTCCGTCTCCAGTTACAACACAGGTAAGCGACACTGTTCCGTCTCCAGTTACAACACAGGTAAGCGACACTGTTCCGTATCAGTTACAACACAGGTAAGCGACACTGTTCCGTCTCCAGTAACAACACAGGTAAGCGACACTGTTCCGTCTCCAGTTACAACACAGGTAAGCGACACTGTTCCGTCTCCAGTTACAACACAGGTAAGCGACACTGTTCCGTATCGGTTACAACACAGGTAAGCGACACTGTTCCGTCTCCAGTTACAACACAGGTAAGCGACACTGTTCCGTCTCCATAGTTACAACACAGGTAAGCGACACTGTTCCGTATCGGTTACAACGTAGGTAAGCGACACTGTTCCGTATCAGTTACAACGTAGGTAAGCGACACTGTTCCGTCTCCAGTTACAACACAGGTAAGCGACACTGTTCCGTATCAGTTACAACACAGGTAAGCGACACTGTTCCGTCTCCAGTTACAACACAGGTAAGCGACACTGTTCCGTCTCCAGTTACAACACAGGTAAGCGACACTGTTCCGTCTCCATAGTTACAACACAGGTAAGCGACACTGTTCCGTCTCCAGTTACAACACAGGTAAGCGACACTGTTCCGTCTCCAGTTACAACACAGGTAAGCGACACTGTTCCGTCTCCAGTTACAACACAGGTAAGCGACACTGTTCCGTCTCCAGTTACAACACAGGTAAGCGACACTGTTCCGTATCAGTTACAACACAGGTAAGCGACACTGTTCCGTCTCCATAGTTACAACACAGGTAAGCGACACTGTTCCGCCTCCAGTTACAACACAGGTAAGCGACACTGTTCCGTCTCCAGTTACAACACAGGTAAGCGACACTGTTCCGTCTCCAGTTACAACACAGGTAAGCGACACTGTTCCGTCTCTAGTTACAACACAGGTAAGCCACACTGTTCCGTCTCCAGTTACAACACAGGTAAGCGACACTGTTCCGTCTCCAGTTACAACACAGGTAAGCGACACTGTTCCGTCTCCAGTTACAACACAGGTAAGCGACACTGTTCCGTCTCCAGTTACAACACAGGTAAGCGACACTGTTCCGTCTCCAGTTACAACACAGGTAAGCGACACTGTTCCGTCTCCAGTTACAACACAGGTAAGCGACACTGTTCCGTCTCCAGTTACAACACAGGTAAGCGACACTGTTCCGTCTCCAGTTACAACACAGGTAAGAGACACTGTTCCACCTCCAGTTACTACACAGGTAAGCGACACTGTTCCGTCTCCAGTTACAACACAGGTAAGCGACACTGTTCCGTCTCCAGTTACAACACAGGTAAGCGACACTGTTCCGTTTCCAGTTACAACACAGGTAAGCGACACAGTTCCGTATCAGTTACAACACAGGTAAGCGACACTGTTCCGTCTCCAGTTACAACACAGGTAAGCGACACTGTTCCGTCTCCAGTTACAACACAGGTAAGCGACACTGTTCCGTCTCCAGTTACAACACAGGTAAGCGACACTGTTCCGTCTCCAGTTACAACACAGGTAAGCGACACTGTTCCGTAAACCAGTAACAACACAGGTAAGCGACACAGTTCCGTATCAGTTACAACACAGGTAAGCGACACTGTTCCGTCTCCAGTTACAACACAGGTAAGCGACACTGTTCCGTCTCCAGTTACAATACAGGTAAGCGACACTGTTCCTTATCAGTTACAACACAGGTAAGCGACACAGTTCCGTATCAGTTACAATACAGGTAAGCGACACTGTTCCGTCTCCAGTTACAACACAGGTAAGAGACACTGTTCCGTAAACCAGTTACAACACAGGTAAGCGACACTGTTCCGTCTCCAGTTACAACACAGGTAAGCGACACTGTTCCGTCTCCAGTTACAACACAGGTAAGCGACACTGTTCCGTAAACCAGTAACAACACAGGTAAGCGACACTGTTCCGTCTCCAGTTACAACACAGGTAAGCGACACAGTTCCGTAAACCAGTAACAACACAGGTAAGCGACACTGTTCCGTCTCCAGTTACAACACAGGTAAGCGACACAGTTCCGTATCAGTTACAACACAGGTAAGCGACACTGTTCCGTATCGGTTACAACGTAGGTAAGCGACACTGGTCCGTCTCCAGTTACAACACAGGTAAGCGACACTGTTCCGTCTCCAGTTACAACACAGGGGTAAGCGACACTGTTCCGTATCGGTTACAACACAGGTAAGCGACACTGTTCCGTATCGGTTACAACGTAGGTAAGCGACACTGTTCCGTATCAGTTACAACACAGGTAAGCGACACTGTTCCGTAAACCAGTAACAACACAGGTAAGCGACACTGTTCCGTCTCCAGTTACAACACAGGTAAGCGACACAGTTCCGTAAACCAGTAACAACACAGGTAAGCGACACTGTTCCGTCTCCAGTTACAACACAGGTAAGCGACACAGTTCCGTAAACCAGTAACAACACAGGGGTAAGCGACACTGTTCCGTTTCCAGTTACAACACAGGGGTAAGCGACACTGTTCCGTAAACCAGTAACAACACAGGTAAGCGACACTGTTCCGTCTCCAGTTACAACACAGGTAAGCGACACAGTTCCGTAAACCAGTAACAACACAGGTAAGCGACACTGTTCCGTCTCCAGTTACAACACAGGTAAGCGACACAGTTCCGTAAACCAGTAACAACACAGGGGTAAGCGACACTGTTCCGTTTCCAGTTACAACACAGGGGTAAGCGACACTGTTCCGTCTCCAGTTACAACACAGGTAAGCGACACTGTTCCGTATCAGTTACAACACAGGTAAGCGACACTGTTCCGTAAACCAGTAACAACACAGGTAAGCGACACTGTTCCGTCTCCAGTTACAACACAGGTAAGCGACACAGTTCCGTAAACCAGTAACAACACAGGGGTAAGCGACACTGTTCCGTATCAGTTACAACACAGGGGTAAGCGACACTGTTCCGTTTCCAGTTACAACACAGGGGTAAGCGACACTGTTCCGTCTCCAGTTACAACACAGGTAAGAGACACTGTTCCGTAAACCAGTAACAACACAGGTAAGCGACACTGTTCCGTAAACCAGTAACAACACAGGTAAGCGACACTGTTCCGCCTCAGTTACAACACAGGGGTAAGCGACACTGTTCCGTCTCCAGTTACAACACAGGTAAGCGACACTGTTCCGTAAACCAGTAACAACACAGGTAAGCGACACTGTTCCGCCTCAGTTACAACACAGGGGTAAGCGACACTGTTCCGTCTCCAGTTACAACACAGGTAAGCGACACTGTTCCGTAAACCAGTAACAACACAGGTAAGCGACACTGTTCCGCCTCAGTTACAACACAGGGGTAAGCGACACTGTTCCGTCTCCAGTTACAACACAGGTAAGCGACACTGTTCCGTCTCCAGTTACAACACAGGTAAGCGACACAGTTCCGTAAACCAGTAACAACACAGGTAAGCGACACTGTTCCGTCTCCAGTTACAACACAGGTAAGCGACACTGTTCCGTCTCCAGTTACAACACAGGTAAGCGACACTGTTCCGTCTCCATAGTTACAACACAGGTAAGCGACACAGTTCCGTCTCCAGTTACAACACAGGTAAGCGACACTGTTCCGTCTCCATAGTTACAACACAGGTAAGCGACACAGTTCCGTCTCCAGTTACAACACAGGTAAGCGACACTGTTCCGTCTCCAGTTACAACACAGGTAAGCGACACTGTTCCGTCTCCAGTTACAACACAGGTAAGCGACACAGTTCCGTAAACCAGTTACAACACAGGTAAGCGACACTGTTCCGTCTCCAGTTACAACACAGGTAAGCGACACTGTTCCGTATCGGTTACAACACAGGTAAGCGACACTGTTCCGTCTCCAGTTACAACACAGGTAAGCGACACTGTTCCGTCTCCATAGTTACAACACAGGTAAGCGACACTGTTCCGCCTCAGTTACAACACAGGGGTAAGCGACACTGTTCCGTCTCCAGTTACAACACAGGTAAGCGACACTGTTCCGTCTCCAGTTACAACACAGGTAAGCGACACAGTTCCGTAAACCAGTAACAACACAGGTAAGCGACACTGTTCCGTCTCCAGTTACAACACAGGTAAGCGACACTGTTCCGTATCAGTTACAACACAGGTAAGCGACACTGTTCCGTAACCAGTTACAACACAGGTAAGCGACACTGTTCCGTATCAGTTACAACACAGGTAAGCGACACTGTTCCGTCTCCAGTTACAACACAGGTAAGCGACACTGTTCCGTCTCCAGTTACAACACAGGTAAGCGACACTGTTCCGTATCAGTTACAACACAGGTAAGCGACACTGTTCCGTCTCCAGTTACAACACAGGTAAGCGACACAGTTCCGTAAACCAGTAACAACACAGGTAAGCGACACTGTTCCGTCTCCAGTTACAACACAGGTAAGCGACACTGTTCCGTATCAGTTACAACACAGGTAAGCGATACTGTTCCGTAACCAGTTACAACACAGGTAAGCGACACTGTTCCGTATCAGTTACAACACAGGTAAGCGACACTGTTCCGTCTCCAGTTACAACACAGGTAAGCGACACTGTTCCGTCTCCAGTTACAACACAGGTAAGCGACACTGTTCCGTATCAGTTACAACACAGGTAAGCGACACTGTTCCGTATCAGTTACAACACAGGTAAGCGACACAGTTCCGTCTCCAGTAACAACACAGGTAAGCGACACTGTTCCGTCTCCAGTTACAACACAGGTAAGCGACACTGTTCCGTATCAGTTACAACACAGGTAAGCGACACAGTTCCGTCTCCAGTAACAACACAGGTAAGCGACACTGTTCCGTCTCCAGTTACAACACAGGTAAGCGACACTGTTCCGTCTCCAGTTACAACACAGGTAAGCGACACTGTTCCGTCTCCAGTTACAACACAGGTAAGCGACACTGTTCCGTATCAGTTACAACACAGGTAAGCGACACTGTTCCGTAACCAGTTACAACACAGGTAAGCGACACTGTTCCGTATCAGTTACAACACAGGTAAGCGACACTGTTCCGTCTCCAGTTACAACACAGGTAAGCGACACTGTTCCGTCTCCAGTTACAACACAGGTAAGCGACACTGTTCCGTATCAGTTACAACACAGGTAAGCGACACTGTTCCGTCTCCAGTAACAACACAGGTAAGCGACACTGTTCCGTCTCCAGTTACAACACAGGTAAGCGACACTGTTCCGTCTCCAGTTACAACACAGGTAAGCGACACTGTTCCGTATCGGTTACAACACAGGTAAGCGACACTGTTCCGTCTCCAGTTACAACACAGGTAAGCGACACTGTTCCGTCTCCATAGTTACAACACAGGTAAGCGACACTGTTCCGTATCGGTTACAACGTAGGTAAGCGACACTGTTCCGTATCAGTTACAACGTAGGTAAGCGACACTGTTCCGTCTCCAGTTACAACACAGGTAAGCGACACTGTTCCGTATCAGTTACAACACAGGTAAGCGACACTGTTCCGTCTCCAGTTACAACACAGGTAAGCGACACTGTTCCGTCTCCAGTTACAACACAGGTAAGCGACACTGTTCCGTCTCCATAGTTACAACACAGGTAAGCGACACTGTTCCGTCTCCAGTTACAACACAGGTAAGCGACACTGTTCCGTCTCCAGTTACAACACAGGTAAGCGACACTGTTCCGTCTCCAGTTACAACACAGGTAAGCGACACTGTTCCGTCTCCAGTTACAACACAGGTAAGCGACACTGTTCCGTCTCCATAGTTACAAAACAGGTAAGCGACACTGTTCCGTATCGGTTACAACGTAGGTAAGCGACACTGTTCCGTCTCCAGTTACAACACAGGTAAGCGACACTGTTCCGTATCAGTTACAACACAGGTAAGCGACACTGTTCCGTCTCCATAGTTACAAAACAGGTAAGCGACACTGTTCCGTATCGGTTACAACGTAGGTAAGCGACACTGTTCCGTCTCCAGTTACAACACAGGTAAGCGACACTGTTCCGTATCAGTTACAACACAGGTAAGCGACACTGTTCCGTATCAGTTACAACACAGGTAAGCGACACTGTTCCGTCTCCAGTTACAACACAGGTAAGCGACACTGTTCCGTCTCCAGTAACAACACAGGTAAGCGACACTGTTCCGTCTCCAGTTACAACACAGGTAAGCGACACTGTTCCGTCTCCAGTTACAACACAGGTAAGCGACACTGTTCCGTCTCCAGTTACAACACAGGTAAGCGACACTGTTCCGTCTCCAGTTACAACACAGGTAAGCGACACTGTTCCGTATCAGTTACAACACAGGTAAGCGACACTGTTCCGTCTCCAGTTACAACACAGGTAAGCGACACTGTTCCGTCTCCAGTTACAACACAGGTAAGCGACACTGTTCCGTATCAGTTACAACACAGGTAAGCGACACTGTTCCGTATCAGTTACAACACAGGTAAGCGACACAGTTCCGTATCCAGTTACAACGTAGGTAAGCGACACTGTTCCGTCTCCAGTTACAACACAGGTAAGCGACACTGTTCCGTATCGGTTACAACGTAGGTAAGCGACACTGTTCCGTCTCCAGTTACAACACAGGTAAGCGACACTGTTCCGCCTCAGTTACAACACAGGGGTAAGCGACACTGTTCCGTCTCCAGTTACAACACAGGTAAGCGACACTGTTCCGTCTCCAGTTACAACACAGGTAAGCGACACAGTTCCGTAAACCAGTAACAACACAGGTAAGCGACACTGTTCCGTCTCCAGTTACAACACAGGTAAGCGACACTGTTCCGTATCGGTTACAACGTAGGTAAGCGACACTGTTCCGTATCAGTTACAACGTAGGTAAGCGACACTGTTCCGTATCAGTTACAACACAGGTAAGCGACACTGTTCCGTCTCCAGTTACAACACAGGTAAGCGACACTGTTCCGTCTCCAGTTACAACACAGGTAAGCGACACTGTTCCGTCTCCATAGTTACAACACAGGTAAGCGACACTGTTCCGTATCGGTTACAACACAGGTAAGCGACACTGTTCCGTCTCCAGTTACAACACAGGTAAGCGACACTGTTCCGCCTCAGTTACAACACAGGGGTAAGCGACACTGTTCCGTCTCCAGTTACAACACAGGTAAGCGACACTGTTCCGTCTCCAGTTACAACACAGGTAAGCGACACAGTTCCGTAAACCAGTAACAACACAGGTAAGCGACACTGTTCCGTCTCCAGTTACAACACAGGTAAGCGACACTGTTCCGTATCAGTTACAACACAGGTAAGCGACACTGTTCCGTAACCAGTTACAACACAGGTAAGCGACACTGTTCCGTATCAGTTACAACACAGGTAAGCGACACTGTTCCGTCTCCAGTTACAACACAGGTAAGCGACACTGTTCCGTCTCCAGTTACAACACAGGTAAGCGACACTGTTCCGTCTCCATAGTTACAACACAGGTAAGCGACACTGTTCCGTCTCCAGTTACAACACAGGTAAGCGACACTGTTCCGTCTCCATAGTTACAACACAGGTAAGCGACACTGTTCCGTATCCAGTTACAACACAGGTAAGCGACACTGTTCCGTATCGGTTACAACGTAGGTAAGCGACACTGTTCCGTATCGGTTACAACGTAGGTAAGCGACACTGTTCCGTATCGGTTACAACGTAGGTAAGCGACACTGTTCCGTATCGGTTACAACGTAGGTAAGCGACACTGTTCCGTATCGGTTACAACGTAGGTAAGCGACACTGTTCCGTATCGGTTACAACGTAGGTAAGCGACACTGTTCCGTATCGGTTACAACGTAGGTAAGCGACACTGTTCCGTATCCAGTTACAACACAGGTAAGCGACACTGTTCCGTATCGGTTACAACGTAGGTAAGCGACACTGTTCCGTCTCCAGTTACAACACAGGTAAGCGACACTGTTCCGTATCAGTTACAACACAGGTAAGCGACACTGTTCCGTATCGGTTACAACGTAGGTAAGCGACACTGTTCCGTCTCCAGTTACAAAACAGGTAAGCGACACTGTTCCGTATCGGTTACAACGTAGGTAAGCGACACTGTTCCGTATCGGTTACAACGTAGGTAAGCGACACTGTTCCGTATCAGTTACAACACAGGTAAGCGACACTGTTCCGTCTCCAGTTACAACACAGATAAGCGACACTGTTCCGTCTCCAGTTACAACGTAGGTAAGCGACACTGTTCCGTATCCAGTTACAACACAGGTAAACGACACTGTTCCGTCTCCAGTTACAACGTAGGTAAGCGACACTGTTCCGTCTCCATAGTTACAACACAGGTAAGCGACACTGTTCCGTCTCCAGTTACAACACAGGTAAGCGACACTGTTCCGTCTCCATAGTTACAACACAGGTAAGCGACACTGTTCCGTCTCCAGTTACAACACAGGTAAGCGACACTGTTCCGTCTCCATAGTTACAACACAGGTAAGCGACACAGTTCCGTATCGGTTACAACGTAGGTAAGCGACACTGTTCCGTCTCCAGTTACAACACAGGTAAGCGACACTGTTCCGTCTCCATAGTTACAACACAGGTAAGCGACACTGTTCCGTATCAGTTACAACACAGGTAAGCGACACTGTTCCGTATCAGTTACAACACAGGTAAGCGACACTGTTCCGTCTCCATAGTTACAACACAGGTAAGCGACACTGTTCCGTATCAGTTACAACACAGGTAAGCGACACTGTTCCGTATCCAGTTACAACACAGGTAAGCGACACTGTTCCGTCTCCAGTTACAACGTAGGTAAGCGACACTGTTCCGTATCGGTTACAACGTAGGTAAGCGACACTGTTCCGTATCGGTTACAACGTAGGTAAGCGACACTGTTCCGTATCAGTTACAACGTAGGTAAGCGACACTGTTCCGTCTCCAGTTACAACACAGGTAAGCGACACTGTTCCGTATCGGTTACAACACAGGTAAGCGACACTGTTCCGTCTCCATAGTTACAACACAGGTAAGCGACACTGTTCCGTCTCCAGTTACAACACAGGTAAGCGACACTGTTCCGTATCGGTTACAACACAGGTAAGCGACACTGTTCCGTCTCCAGTTACAACACAGGTAAGCGACACTGTTCCGTCTCCAGTTACAACACAGGTAAGCGACACTGTTCCGTCTCCATAGTTACAACACAGGTAAGCGACACTGTTCCGTAACCAGTTACAACACAGGTAAGCGACACAGTTCCGTATCAGTTACAACGCAGGTAAGCGACACTGTTCCGTCTCCAGTTACAACACAGGTAAGCGACACTGTTCCGTATCGGTTACAACGTAGGTAAGCGACACTGTTCCGTCTCCAGTTACAACACAGGTAAGCGACACTGTTCCGTAACCAGTTACAACGCAGGTAAGCGACACAGTTCCGTATCAGTTACAACGCAGGTAAGCGACACTGTTCCGTCTCCAGTTACAACACAGGTAAGAGACACTGTTCCGTAAACCAGTAACAACACAGGTAAGCGACACTGTTCCGAAACCAGTTACAACACAGGTAAGCGACACTGTTCCGTATCGGTTACAACGTAGGTAAGCGACACTGTTCCGTATTGGTTACAACGTAGGTAAGCGACACTGTTCCGTATCGGTTACAACACAGGTAAGCGACACTGTTCCGTATCCAGTTACAACACAGGTAAGCGACACTGTTCCGTCTCCAGTTACAACGTAGGTAAGCGACACTGTTCCGTATCGGTTACAACGTAGGTAAGCGACACTGTTCCGTATCAGTTACAACGTAGGTAAGCGACACTGTTCCGTCTCCAGTTACAACACAGGTAAGCGACACTGTTCCGTATCGGTTACAACACAGGTAAGCGACACTGTTCCGTCTCCATAGTTACAACACAGGTAAGCGACACTGTTCCGTCTCCAGTTACAACACAGGTAAGCGACACTGTTCCGTATCGGTTACAACACAGGTAAGCGACACTGTTCCGTAACCAGTTACAACACAGGTAAGCGACACTGTTCCGTATCAGTTACAACACAGGTAAGCGACACTGTTCCGTCTCCATAGTTACAACACAGGTAAGCGACACTGTTCCGTAACCAGTTACAACACAGGTAAGCGACACAGTTCCGTATCAGTTACAACGCAGGTAAGCGACACTGTTCCGTCTCCAGTTACAACACAGGTAAGCGACACTGTTCCGAAACCAGTTACAACGTAGGTAAGCGACACTGTTCCGTCTCCAGTTACAACACAGGTAAGCGACACTGTTCCGTCTCCAGTTACAACACAGGTAAGCGACACTGTTCCGTCTCCAGTTACAACACAGGTAAGCGACACTGTTCCGTCTCCAGTTACAACACAGGTAAGCGACACTGTTCCGTATCGGTTACAACGTAGGTAAGCGACACTGTTCCGTATTGGTTACAACGTAGGTAAGCGACACTGTTCCGTCTCCAGTTACAACACAGGTAAGCGACACTGTTCCGTATCGGTTACAACGTAGGTAAGCGACACTGTTCCGTATCGGTTACAACGTAGGTAAGCGACACTGTTCCGTATCGGTTACATCACAGGTAAGCGACACTGTTCCGTATCAGTTACAACACAGGTAAGCGACACTGTTCCGTCTCCAGTTACAACACAGGTAAGCGACACTGTTCCGTCTCCAGTTAGAACACAGGTAAGCCACACTGTTCCGTCTCCAGTTACAACACAGGTAAGCGACACTGTTCCGTCTCCATAGTTACAACACAGGTAAGCGACACTGTTCCGTCTCCAGTTACAACACAGGTAAGCGACACTGTTCCGTCTCCATAGTTACAACACAGGTAAGCGACACTGTTCCGTAACCAGTTACAACACAGGTAAGCGACACAGTTCCGTATCAGTTACAACGCAGGTAAGCGACACTGTTCCGTCTCCAGTTACAACACAGGTAAGCGACACTGTTCCGAAACCAGTTACAACACAGGTAAGCGACACTGTTCCGTATCAGTTACAACACAGGTAAGCGACACTGTTCCGTCTCCAGTTACAACACAGGTAAGCGACACTGTTCCGTATCAGTTACAACACAGGTAAGCGACACTGTTCCGTATCAGTTACAACACAGGTAAGCGACACTGTTCCGTATCAGTTACAACACAGGTAAGCGACACTGTTCCGTCTCCAGTTACAACGTAGGTAAGCGACACTGTTCCGTATCAGTTACAACACAGGTAAGCGACACTGTTCCGTATCAGTTACAACACAGGTAAGCGACACTGTTCCGTATCAGTTACAACACAGGTAAGCGACACTGTTCCGTATCAGTTACAACACAGGTAAGCGACACTGTTCCGTATCGGTTACAACGTAGGTAAGCGACACTGTTCCGTATCGGTTACAACGTAGGTAAGCGACACTGTTCCGTCTCCAGTTACAACACAGGTAAGCGACACTGTTCCGTATCAGTTACAACGTAGGTAAGCGACACTGTTCCGTCTCCAGTTACAACACAGGTAAGCGACACTGTTCCGTATCGGTTACAACGTAGGTAAGCGACACTGTTCCGTATCAGTTACAACGTAGGTAAGCGACACTGTTCCGTCTCCAGTTACAACACAGGTAAGCGACACTGTTCCGTCTCCAGTTACAACACAGGTAAGCGACACTGTTCCGTATCGGTTACAACGTAGGTAAGCGACACTGTTCCGTATCGGTTACAACACAGGTAAGCGACACTGTTCCGTATCAGTTACAACGTAGGTAAGCGACACTGTTCCGTCTCCAGTTACAACACAGGTAAGCGACACTGTTCCGTCTCCAGTTACAACGTAGGTAAGCGACACTGTTCCGTCTCCAGTTACAACGTAGGTAAGCGACACTGTTCCGTCTCCAGTTACAACACAGGTAAGCGACACTGTTCCGTATCGGTTACAACACAGGTAAGCGACACTGTTCCGTATCAGTTACAACGTAGGTGAGCGACACTGTTCCGTCTCCAGTTACAACGTAGGTAAGCGACACTGTTCCGTCTCCAGTTACAACGTAGGTAAGCGACACTGTTCCGTCTCCAGTTACAACACAGGTAAGCGACACTGTTCCGTCTCCAGTTACAACACAGGTAAGCGACACAGTTCCGTATCAGTTACAACGTAGGTAAGCGACACTGTTCCGTATCAGTTACAACACAGGTAAGCGACACTGTTCCGTATCAGTTACAACACAGGTAAGCGACACTGTTCCGTCTCCAGTTACAACACAGGTAAGCGACACTGTTCCGTATCAGTTACAACACAGGTAAGCGACACTGTTCCGTATCCAGTTACAACACAGGTAAGCGACACTGTTCCGTCTCCAGTTACAACACAGGTAAGCGACACTGTTCCGTATCAGTTACAACATAGGTAAGCGACACTGTTCCGTCTCCAGTTACAACACAGGTAAGCGACACTGTTCCGTCTCCATAGTTACAACACAGGTAAGCGACACTGTTCCGTATCGGTTACAACGTAGGTAAGCGACACTGTTCCGTATCGGTTACAACGTAGGTAAGCGACACTGTTCCGTATCGGTTACAACGTAGGTAAGCGACACTGTTCCGTCTCCAGTTACAACACAGGTAAGCGACACTGTTCCGCCTCCAGTTACAACACAGGTAAGCGACACTGTTCCGTCTCCAGTTACAACACAGGTAAGCGACACTGTTCCGTCTCCATAGTTACAACACAGGTAAGCGACACTGTTCCGTATCGGTTACAACGTAGGTAAGCGACACTGTTCCGTATCAGTTACAACGTAGGTAAGCGACACTGTTCCGTATCAGTTACAACGTAGGTAAGCGACACTGTTCCGTATCAGTTACAACGTAGGTAAGCGACACTGTTCCGTCTCCAGTTACAACACAGGTAAGCGACACTGTTCCGTATCGGTTACAACACAGGTAAGCGACACTGTTCCGTCTCCATAGTTACAACACAGGTAAGCGACACTGTTCCGTCTCCAGTTACAACACAGGTAAGCGACACTGTTCCGTCTCCATAGTTACAACACAGGTAAGCGACACAGTTCCGTATCAGTTACAATACAGGTAAGCGACACTGTTCCGTATCAGTTACAACGTAGGTAAGCGACACTGTTCCGTAACCAGTTACAACACAGGTAAGCGACACTGTTCCGAAACCAGTTACAACGTAGGTAAGCGACACTGTTCCGTAACCAGTTACAACACAGGTAAGCGACACTGTTCCGTATCAGTTACAACGTAGGTAAGCGACACTGTTCCGTAACCAGTTACAACACAGGTAAGCGACACTGTTCCGTATCGGTTACAACGTAGGTAAGCGACACTGTTCCGTATCGGTTACAACGTAGGTAAGCGACACTGTTCCGTCTCCAGTTACAACACAGGTAAGCGACACTGTTCCGCCTCCAGTTACAACACAGGTAAGCGACACTGTTCCGTCTCCAGTTACAACACAGGTAAGCGACACTGTTCCGTCTCCATAGTTACAACACAGGTAAGCGACACTGTTCCGTATCGGTTACAACGTAGGTAAGCGACACTGTTCCGTATCAGTTACAACACAGGTAAGCGACACTGTTCCGTATCGGTTACAACGTAGGTAAGCGACACTGTTCCGTCTCCAGTTACAAAACAGGTAAGCGACACTGTTCCGTATCAGTTACAACGTAGGTAAGCGACACTGTTCCGTATCGGTTACAACGTAGGTAAGCGACACTGTTCCGTCTCCAGTTACAAAACAGGTAAGCGACACTGTTCCGTATCAGTTACAACGTAGGTAAGCGACACTGTTCCGTCTCCAGTTACAAAACAGGTAAGCGACACTGTTCCGTATCAGTTACAACGTAGGTAAGCGACACTGTTCCGTCTCCAGTTACAAAACAGGTAAGCGACACTGTTCCGTATCGGTTACAACGTAGGTAAGCGACACTGTTCCGTATCAGTTACAACGTAGGTAAGCGACACTGTTCCGTATCAGTTACAACGTAGGTAAGCGACACTGTTCCGTCTCCAGTTACAACACAGGTAAGCGACACTGTTCCGTATCGGTTACAACACAGGTAAGCGACACTGTTCCGTCTCCATAGTTACAACACAGGTAAGCGACACTGTTCCGTCTCCAGTTACAACACAGGTAAGCGACACTGTTCCGTCTCCATAGTTACAACACAGGTAAGCGACACTGTTCCGTAACCAGTTACAACACAGGTAAGCGACACTGTTCCGAAACCAGTTACAACACAGGTAAGCGACACTGTTCCGAAACCAGTTACAACACAGGTAAGCGACACTGTTCCGTATCGGTTACAACGTAGGTAAGCGACACTGTTCCGTATCGGTTACAACGTAGGTAAGCGACACTGTTCCGTATCAGTTACAACACAGGTAAGCGGCACTGTTCCGTATCCAGTTACAACACAGGTAAGCGACACTGTTCCGTCTCCAGTTACAACACAGGTAAGCGACACTGTTCCGTAACCAGTTACAACACAGGTAAGCGACACTGTTCCGTATCGGTTACAACGTAGGTAAGCGACACTGTTCCGTATCGGTTACAACGTAGGTAAGCGACACTGTTCCGTATCAGTTACAACGTAGGTAAGCGACACTGTTCCGTCTCCAGTTACAACACAGGTAAGCGACACTGTTCCGTATCAGTTACAACACAGGTAAGCGACACTGTTCCGAAACCAGTTACAACACAGGTAAGCGACACTGTTCCGTATCGGTTACAACACAGGTAAGCGACACTGTTCCGTCTCCAGTTACAGCACAGATAAGCGACACTGTTCCGTCTCCAGTTACAACACAGGTAAGCGACACAGTTCCGTATCAGTTACAACACAGGTAAGCGACACTGTTCCGTATCAGTTACAACACAGGTAAGCGACACTGTTCCGTCTCCAGTTACAACACAGGTAAGCGACACTGTTCCGTATCAGTTACAACACAGGTAAGCGACACTGTTCCGAAACCAGTTACAACACAGGTAAGCGACACTGTTCCGTATCAGTTACAACACAGGTAAGCGACACTGTTCCGTCTCCAGTTACAACACAGGTAAGCGACACTGTTCCGTATCGGTTACAACGTAGGTAAGCGACACTGTTCCGTCTCCAGTTACAACACAGGTAAGCGACACTGTTCCGTAACCAGTTACAACACAGGTAAGCGACACTGTTCCGAAACCAGTTACAACACAGGTAAGCGACACTGTTCCGAAACCAGTTACAACACAGGTAAGCGACACTGTTCCGTCTCAGTTACAACACAGGTAAGCGACACTGTTCCGTATCGGTTACAACGTAGGTAAGCGACACTGTTCCGTATCGGTTACAACGTAGGTAAGCGACACTGTTCCGTCTCCAGTTACAACACAGGTAAGCGACACTGTTCCGTAACCAGTTACAACACAGGTAAACGACACTATTCCGTCTCAGTTACAACACAGGTAAGCGACACTGTTCCGTCTCCAGTTACAACACAGGTAAGCGACACTGTTCCGTCTCCAGTTACAACACAGGTAAGCGACACTGTTCCGTCTCCAGTTACAACACAGGTAAGAGACACTGTTCCACCTCCAGTTACAACACAGGTAAGCGACACTGTTCCGTATCAGTTACAACACAGGTAAGCGACACTGTTCCGTCTCCATAGTTACAACACAGGTAAGCGACACTGTTCCGTCTCCAGTTACAACACAGGTAAGCGACACTGTTCCGTATCGGTTACAACGTAGGTAAGCGACACTGTTCCGTATCGGTTACAACGTAGGTAAGCGACACTGTTCCGTATCGGTTACAACGTAGGTAAGCGACACTGTTCCGTCTCCAGTTACAACACAGGTAAGCGACACTGTTCCGTATCAGTTACAACGCAGGTAAGCGACACTGTTCCGTAACCAGTTACAACACAGGTAAACGACACTATTCCGCCTCCAGTTACAACACAGGTTAGCGACACTGTTCCGCCTCCAGTTACAACACAGGTAAGCGACACTGTTCCGTCTCCAGTTACAACACAGGTAAGCGACACTGTTCCGTATCAGTTACAACACAGGTAAGCGACACTGTTCCGAAACCAGTTACAACACAGGTAAGCGACACTGTTCCGTAACCAGTTACAACACAGGTAAGCGACACTGTTCCGAAACCAGTTACAACACAGGTAAGCGACACTGTTCCGTATCAGTTACAACACAGGTAAGCGACACTGTTCCGTATCGGTTACAACGTAGGTAAGCGACACTGTTCCGAAACCAGTTACAACGTAGGTAAGCGACACTGTTCCGTATCGGTTACAACGTAGGTAAGCGACACTGTTCCGTAACCAGTTACAACACAGGTAAGCGACACTGTTCCGTATCGGTTACAACGTAGGTAAGCGACACTGTTCCGAAACCAGTTACAACGTAGGTAAGCGACACTGTTCCGTATCGGTTACAACGTAGGTAAGCGACACTGTTCCGTATCGGTTACAACGTAGGTAAGCGACACTGTTCCGAAACCAGTTACAACGTAGGTAAGCGACACTGTTCCGTATCGGTTACAACGTAGGTAAGCGACACTGTTCCGTATCGGTTACAACGTAGGTAAGCGACACTGTTCCGAAACCAGTTACAACGTAGGTAAGCGACACTGTTCCGTATCGGTTACAACGTAGGTAAGCGACACTGTTCCGTAACCAGTTACAACACAGGTAAGCGACACTGTTCCGAAACCAGTTACAACACAGGTAAGCGACACTGTTCCGTATCGGTTACAACGTAGGTAAGCGACACTGTTCCGTATCGGTTACAACGTAGGTAAGCGACACTGTTCCGTATCGGTTACAACGTAGGTAAGCGACACTGTTCCGTAACCAGTTACAACACAGGTAAGCGACACTGTTCCGAAACCAGTTACAACACAGGTAAGCGACACTGTTCCGTATCGGTTACAACGTAGGTAAGCGACACTGTTCCGTATCAGTTACAACGTAGGTAAGCGACACTGTTCCGTATCGGTTACAACGTAGGTAAGCGACACTGTTCCGTCTCCAGTTACAACACAGGTAAGCGACACTGTTCCGAAACCAGTTACAACGTAGGTAAGCGACACTGTTCCGTCTCCATAGTTACAACACAGGTAAGCGACACTGTTCCGTCTCCAGTTACAACACAGGTAAGCGACACTGTTCCGTAACCAGTTACAACACAGGTAAACGACACTATTCCGCCTCCAGTTACAACACAGGTTAGCGACACTGTTCCGCCTCCAGTTACAACACAGGTAAGCGACACTGTTCCGTCTCCAGTTACAACACAGGTAAGCGACACTGTTCCGTATCAGTTACAACACAGGTAAGCGACACTGTTCCGTAACCAGTTACAACACAGGTAAGCGACACTGTTCCGTCTCCAGTTACAACACAGGTAAGAGACACTGTTCCGTAAACCAGTAACAACACAGGTAAGCGACACTGTTCCGCCTCCAGTTACAACACAGGTAAGCGACACTGTTCCGTCTCCAGTTACAACACAGGTAAGCGACACTGTTCCGTATCAGTTACAACACAGGTAAGCGACACTGTTCCGCCTCCAGTTACAACACAGGTAAGCGACACTGTTCCGAAACCAGTTACAACACAGGTAAGCGACACTGTTCCGTATCGGTTACAACGTAGGTAAGCGACACTGTTCCGTCTCCAGTTACAACACAGGTAAGCGACACTGTTCCGTATCGGTTACAACGTAGGTAAGCGACACTGTTCCGTATCGGTTACAACGTAGGTAAGCGACACTGTTCCGTCTCCAGTTACAACACAGGTAAGCGACACTGTTCCGTCTCCATAGTTACAACACAGGTAAGCGACACTGTTCCGTCTCCAGTTACAACACAGGTAAGCGACACTGTTCCGTATCGGTTACAACGTAGGTAAGCGACACTGTTCCGTATCGGTTACAACACAGGTAAGCGACACTGTTCCGTATCGGTTACAACACAGGTAAGCGACACTGTTCCGTCTCCATAGTTACAACACAGGTAAGCGACACTGTTCCGTCTCCAGTTACAACACAGGTAAGCGACACTGTTCCGTATCGGTTACAACGTAGGTAAGCGACACTGTTCCGTATCGGTTACAACACAGGTAAGCGACACTGTTCCGTATCGGTTACAACACAGGTAAGCGACACTGTTCCGTCTCCATAGTTACAACACAGGTAAGCGACACTGTTCCGTCTCCAGTTACAACACAGGTAAGCGACACTGTTCCGTATCGGTTACAACGTAGGTAAGCGACACTGTTCCGTCTCCAGTTACAACACAGGTAAGCGACACTGTTCCGTATCGGTTACAACGTAGGTAAGCGACACTGTTCCGTATCGGTTACAACACAGGTAAGCGACACTGTTCCGTATCGGTTACAACACAGGTAAGCGACACTGTTCCGTCTCCATAGTTACAACACAGGTAAGCGACACTGTTCCGTCTCCAGTTACAACACAGGTAAGCGACACTGTTCCGTATCGGTTACAACGTAGGTAAGCGACACTGTTCCGTATCGGTTACAACACAGGTAAGCGACACTGTTCCGTATCGGTTACAACACAGGTAAGCGACACTGTTCCGTCTCCATAGTTACAACACAGGTAAGCGACACTGTTCCGTCTCCATAGTTACAACACAGGTAAGCGACACTGTTCCGTATCAGTTACAACACAGGTAAGCGACACTGTTCCGTATCGGTTACAACGTAGGTAAGCGACACTGTTCCGAAACCAGTTACAACGTAGGTAAGCGACACTGTTCCGTCTCCAGTTACAACACAGGTAAGCGACACTGTTCCGTATCGGTTACAACACAGGTAAGCGACACTGTTCCGTCTCCATAGTTACAACACAGGTAAGCGACACTGTTCCGTCTCCAGTTACAACACAGGTAAGCGACACTGTTCCGTAACCAGTTACAACGTAGGTAAGCGACACTGTTCCGTATCCAGTTACAACACAGGTAAGCGACACTGTTCCGTCTCCATAGTTACAACACAGGTAAGCGACACTGTTCCGTCTCCAGTTACAACACAGGTAAGCGACACGGTTCCGTATCAGTTACAACACAGGTAAGCGACACTGTTCCGTATCGGTTACAACGTAGGTAAGCGACACTGTTCCGTAACCAGTTACAACACAGGTAAGCGACACTGTTCCGTCTCCATAGTTACAACACAGGTAAGCGACACTGTTCCGTCTCCAGTTACAACACAGGTAAGCGACACGGTTCCGTATCAGTTACAACACAGGTAAGCGACACTGTTCCGTATCGGTTACAACGTAGGTAAGCGACACTGTTCCTTATCCAGTTACAACACAGGTAAGCGACACTGTTCCGTATCGGTTACAACGTAGGTAAGCGACACTGTTCCGTATCGGTTACAACACAGGTAAGCGACACTGTTCCGAAACCAGTTACAACACAGGTAAGCGACACTGTTCCGTATCGGTTACAACGTAGGTAAGCGACACTGTTCCGTATCGGTTACAACGTAGGTAAGCGACACTGTTCCGTAACCAGTTACAACACAGGTAAGCGACACTGTTCCGAAACCAGTTACAACACAGGTAAGCGACACTGTTCCGTCTCCAGTTACAACACAGGTAAGCGACACTGTTCCGTAACCAGTTACAACATAGGTAAGCGACACTGTTCCGCCTCAGTTACAACACAGGTAAGCGACACTGTTCCGTCTCCAGTTAGAACACAGGTAAGCGACACTGTTCCGTATCGGTTACAACGTAGGTAAGCGACACTGTTCCGTAACCAGTTACAACACAGGTAAGCGACACTGTTCCGAAACCAGTTACAACACAGGTAAGCGACACTGTTCCGTCTCCATAGTTACAAAACAGGTAAGCGACACTGTTCCGTATCGGTTACAACGTAGGTAAGCGACACTGTTCCGTATCGGTTACAACGTAGGTAAGCGACACTGTTCCGTCTCCAGTTACAACACAGGTAAGCGACACTGTTCCGTATCGGTTACAACGTAGGTAAGCGACACTGTTCCGTAACCAGTTACAACACAGGTAAGCGACACTGTTCCGAAACCAGTTACAACACAGGTAAGCGACACTGTTCCGTCTCCATAGTTACAAAACAGGTAAGCGACACTGTTCCGTATCGGTTACAACGTAGGTAAGCGACACTGTTCCGTATCGGTTACAACGTAGGTAAGCGACACTGTTCCGTATCGGTTACAACGTAGGTAAGCGACACTGTTCCGTATCGGTTACAACGTAGGTAAGCGACACTGTTCCGTATCGGTTACAACGTAGGTAAGCGACACTGTTCCGTATCGGTTACAACGTAGGTAAGCGACACTGTTCCGTAACCAGTTACAACACAGGTAAGCGACACTGTTCCGAAACCAGTTACAACACAGGTAAGCGACACTGTTCCGTCTCCAGTTACAACACAGGTAAGCGACACTGTTCCGTAACCAGTTACAACATAGGTAAGCGACACTGTTCCGCCTCAGTTACAACACAGGTAAGCGACACTGTTCCGTCTCCAGTTAGAACACAGGTAAGCGACACAGTTCCGTATCAGTTACAAAACAGGTAAGCGACACTGTTCCGTATCGGTTACAACGTAGGTAAGCGACACTGTTCCGTATCGGTTACAACGTAGGTAAGCGACACTGTTCCGTATCGGTTACAACGTAGGTAAGCGACACTGTTCCGTAACCAGTTACAACACAGGTAAGCGACACTGTTCCGAAACCAGTTACAACACAGGTAAACGACACTGTTCCGAAACCAGTTACAACACAGGTAAGCGACACTGTTCCGTAACCAGTTACAACACAGGTAAGCGACACTGTTCCGAAACCAGTTACAACACAGGTAAGCGACACTGTTCCGTAACCAGTTACAACACAGGTAAGCGACACTGTTCCGAAACCAGTTACAACACAGGTAAGCGACACTGTTCCGTATCGGTTACAACGTAGGTAAGCGACACTGTTCCGTATCGGTTACAACGTAGGTAAGCGACACTGTTCCGTATCCAGTTACAACGTAGGTAAGCGACACTGTTCCGTATCAGTTACAACGTAGGTAAGCGACACTGTTCCGTATCAGTTACAACGTAGGTAAGCGACACTGTTCCGAAACCAGTTACAACGTAGGTAAGCGACACTGTTCCGTCTCCATAGTTACAACACAGGTAAGCGACACTGTTCCGTCTCCATAGTTACAACACAGGTAAGCGACACTGTTCCGTATCCAGTTACAACACAGGTAAGCGACACTGTTCCGTCTCCAGTTACAACACAGGTAAGCGACACTGTTCCGTCTCCATAGTTACAACACAGGTAAGCGACACTGTTCCGTCTCCAGTTACAACACAGGTAAGCGACACTGTTCCGTCTCCATAGTTACAACACAGGTAAGCGACACTGTTCCGTATCGGTTACAACACAGGTAAGCGACACTGTTCCGAAACCAGTTACAACACAGGTAAGCGACACTGTTCCGTATCGGTTACAACGTAGGTAAGCGACACTGTTCCGTATCGGTTACAACACAGGTAAGCGACACTGTTCCGTATTGGTTACAACGTAGGTAAGCGACACTGTTCCGTAACCAGTTACAACACAGGTAAGCGACACTGTTCCGAAACCAGTTACAACACAGGTAAGCGACACTGTTCCGTCTCCAGTTACAACACAGGTAAGCGACACTGTTCCGTATCCAGTTACAACACAGGTAAGCGACACTGTTCCGTCTCCAGTTACAACACAGGTAAGCGACACTGTTCCGTCTCCATAGTTACAACACAGGTAAGCGACACTGTTCCGTCTCCAGTTACAACACAGGTAAGCGACACTGTTCCGTCTCCATAGTTACAACACAGGTAAGCGACACTGTTCCGTATCGGTTACAACACAGGTAAGCGACACTGTTCCGAAACCAGTTACAACACAGGTAAGCGACACTGTTCCGTATCGGTTACAACGTAGGTAAGCGACACTGTTCCGTATCGGTTACAACACAGGTAAGCGACACTGTTCCGTATTGGTTACAACGTAGGTAAGCGACACTGTTCCGTAACCAGTTACAACACAGGTAAGCGACACTGTTCCGAAACCAGTTACAACACAGGTAAGCGACACTGTTCCGTCTCCAGTTAGAACACAGGTAAGCGACACTGTTCCGTCTCCAGTTACAAAACAGGTAAGCGACACTGTTCCGTATCGGTTACAACGTAGGTAAGCGACACTGTTCCGTATCAGTTACAACACAGGTAAGCGACACTGTTCCGTATCGGTTACAACGTAGGTAAGCGACACTGTTCCGTATCGGTTACAACGTAGGTAAGCGACACTGTTCCGTATCGGTTACAACGTAGGTAAGCGACACTGTTCCGTAACCAGTTACAACACAGGTAAGCGACACTGTTCCGAAACCAGTTACAACACAGGTAAGCGACACTGTTCCGTCTCCATAGTTACAAAACAGGTAAGCGACACTGTTCCGTATCGGTTACAACGTAGGTAAGCGACACTGTTCCGTATCGGTTACAACGTAGGTAAGCGACACTGTTCCGTATCGGTTACAACGTAGGTAAGCGACACTGTTCCGTATCAGTTACAACGTAGGTAAGCGACACTGTTCCGTATCGGTTACAACGTAGGTAAGCGACACTGTTCCGTAACCAGTTACAACACAGGTAAGCGACACTGTTCCGAAACCAGTTACAACACAGGTAAACGACACTGTTCCGAAACCAGTTACAACACAGGTAAGCGACACTGTTCCGTAACCAGTTACAACACAGGTAAGCGACACTGTTCCGAAACCAGTTACAACACAGGTAAGCGACACTGTTCCGTAACCAGTTACAACACAGGTAAGCGACACTGTTCCGAAACCAGTTACAACACAGGTAAGCGACACTGTTCCGTATCGGTTACAACGTAGGTAAGCGACACTGTTCCGTATCGGTTACAACGTAGGTAAGCGACACTGTTCCGTATCGGTTACAACGTAGGTAAGCGACACTGTTCCGTATCGGTTACAACGTAGGTAAGCGACACTGTTCCGTCTCCAGTTACAACACAGGTAAGCGACACTGTTCCGTCTCCAGTTACAACACAGGTAAGCGACACTGTTCCGTCTCCAGTTACAACACAGGTAAGCGACACTGTTCCGTAACCAGTTACAACACAGGTAAGCGACACTGTTCCGAAACCAGTTACAACACAGGTAAGCGACACTGTTCCGTATCGGTTACAACGTAGGTAAGCGACACTGTTCCGTATCGGTTACAACGTAGGTAAGCGACACTGTTCCGTATCGGTTACAACGTAGGTAAGCGACACTGTTCCGTATCGGTTACAACGTAGGTAAGCGACACTGTTCCGTATCAGTTACAACGTAGGTAAGCGACACTGTTCCGTATCGGTTACAACGTAGGTAAGCGACACTGTTCCGTAACCAGTTACAACACAGGTAAGCGACACTGTTCCGAAACCAGTTACAACACAGGTAAACGACACTGTTCCGAAACCAGTTACAACACAGGTAAGCGACACTGTTCCGTAACCAGTTACAACACAGGTAAGCGACACAGTTCCGTATCAGTTACAACACAGGTAAGCGACACTGTTCCGTATCGGTTACAACGTAGGTAAGCGACACTGTTCCGTAACCAGTTACAACACAGGTAAGCGACACTGTTCCGAAACCAGTTACAACACAGGTAAACGACACTGTTCCGAAACCAGTTACAACACAGGTAAGCGACACTGTTCCGTCTCCAGTTACAACACAGGTAAGCGACACTGTTCCGTCTCCAGTTACAACACAGGTAAGCGACACTGTTCCGAAACCAGTTACAACACAGGTAAGCGACACTGTTCCGTAACCAGTTACAACACAGGTAAGCGACACTGTTCCGAAACCAGTTACAACACAGGTAAGCGACACTGTTCCGTATCGGTTACAACGTAGGTAAGCGACACTGTTCCGTATCAGTTACAACGTAGGTAAGCGACACTGTTCCGAAACCAGTTACAACGTAGGTAAGCGACACTGTTCCGTCTCCATAGTTACAACACAGGTAAGCGACACTGTTCCGTCTCCATAGTTACAACACAGGTAAGCGACACTGTTCCGTCTCCATAGTTACAACACAGGTAAGCGACACTGTTCCGTATCCAGTTACAACACAGGTAAGCGACACTGTTCCGTCTCCAGTTACAACACAGGTAAGCGACACTGTTCCGTCTCCATAGTTACAACACAGGTAAGCGACACTGTTCCGTCTCCAGTTACAACACAGGTAAGCGACACTGTTCCGTCTCCATAGTTACAACACAGGTAAGCGACACTGTTCCGTATCGGTTACAACGTAGGTAAGCGACACTGTTCCGTAACCAGTTACAACACAGGTAAGCGACACTGTTCCGAAACCAGTTACAACACAGGTAAGCGACACTGTTCCGTATCGGTTACAACGTAGGTAAGCGACACTGTTCCGTATCGGTTACAACGTAGGTAAGCGACACTGTTCCGTATCGGTTACAACGTAGGTAAGCGACACTGTTCCGTATCGGTTACAACGTAGGTAAGCGACACTGTTCCGTATCGGTTACAACGTAGGTAAGCGACACTGTTCCGTAACCAGTTACAACACAGGTAAGCGACACTGTTCCGTATCCAGTTACAACACAGGTAAGCGACACTGTTCCGTCTCCAGTTACAACACAGGTAAGCGACACTGTTCCGTCTCCATAGTTACAACACAGGTAAGCGACACTGTTCCGTCTCCAGTTACAACACAGGTAAGCGACACTGTTCCGTCTCCATAGTTACAACACAGGTAAGCGACACTGTTCCGTATCGGTTACAACGTAGGTAAGCGACACTGTTCCGTAACCAGTTACAACACAGGTAAGCGACACTGTTCCGAAACCAGTTACAACACAGGTAAGCGACACTGTTCCGTATCGGTTACAACGTAGGTAAGCGACACTGTTCCGTATCGGTTACAACGTAGGTAAGCGACACTGTTCCGTATCGGTTACAACGTAGGTAAGCGACACTGTTCCGTATCGGTTACAACGTAGGTAAGCGACACTGTTCCGTATCGGTTACAACGTAGGTAAGCGACACTGTTCCGTAACCAGTTACAACACAGGTAAGCGACACTGTTCCGAAACCAGTTACAACACAGGTAAGCGACACTGTTCCGAAACCAGTTACAACGTAGGTAAGCGACACTGTTCCGTCTCCAGTTACAACACAGGTAAGCGACACTGTTCCGAAACCAGTTACAACGTAGGTAAGCGACACTGTTCCGTATCGGTTACAACGTAGGTAAGCGACACTGTTCCGTATCGGTTACAACGTAGGTAAGCGACACTGTTCCGTAACCAGTTACAACACAGGTAAGCGACACTGTTCCGAAACCAGTTACAACACAGGTAAGCGACACTGTTCCGAAACCAGTTACAACGTAGGTAAGCGACACTGTTCCGTCTCCAGTTACAACACAGGTAAGCGACACTGTTCCGAAACCAGTTACAACGTAGGTAAGCGACACTGTTCCGTATCGGTTACAACGTAGGTAAGCGACACTGTTCCGTATCGGTTACAACGTAGGTAAGCGACACTCTTCCGTATCGGTTACAACGTAGGTAAGCGACACTGTTCCGTATCGGTTACAACGTAGGTAAGCGACACTGTTCCGTATCGGTTACAACGTAGGTAAGCGACACTGTTCCGTATCGGTTACAACGTAGGTAAGCGACACTGTTCCGTATCGGTTACAACGTAGGTAAGCGACACTGTTCCGTATCAGTTACAACACAGGTAAGCGACACTGTTCCGTCTCCAGTTACAACACAGGTAAGCGACACTGTTCCGTATCGGTTACAACGTAGGTAAGCGACACTGTTCCGTATCGGTTACAACGTAGGTAAGCGACACTGTTCCGTATCAGTTACAACACAGGTAAGCGACACTGTTCCGTCTCCAGTTACAACACAGGTAAGCGACACTGTTCCGTATCGGTTACAACGTAGGTAAGCGACACTGTTCCGTATCGGTTACAACGTAGGTAAGCGACACTGTTCCGTATCGGTTACAACGTAGGTAAGCGACACTGTTCCGTCTCCAGTTACAACACAGGTAAGCGACACTGTTCCGTCTCCAGTTACAACACAGGTAAGCGACACTGTTCCGTAACCAGTTACAACACAGGTAAACGACACTATTCCGCCTCCAGTTACAACACAGGTTAGCGACACTGTTCCGCCTCCAGTTACAACACAGGTAAGCGACACTGTTCCGTCTCCAGTTACAACACAGGTAAGCGACACTGTTCCGTATCAGTTACAACACAGGTAAGCGACACTGTTCCGTAACCAGTTACAACACAGGTAAGCGACACTGTTCCGAAACCAGTTACAACACAGGTAAGCGACACTGTTCCGTATCGGTTACAACGTAGGTAAGCGACACTGTTCCGTATCGGTTACAACGTAGGTAAGCGACACTGTTCCGTATCCAGTTACAACACAGGTAAGCGACACTGTTCCGTCTCCATAGTTACAACACAGGTAAGCGACACTGTTCCGCCTCCAGTTACAACACAGGTAAGCGACACTGTTCCGTAACCAGTTACAACACAGGTAAGCGACACTGTTCCGTATCGGTTACAACGTAGGTAAGCGACACTGTTCCGTATCGGTTACAACGTAGGTAAGCGACACTGTTCCTTATCCAGTTACAACACAGGTAAGCGACACTGTTCCGTCTCCATAGTTACAACACAGGTAAGCGACACTGTTCCGCCTCCAGTTACAACACAGGTAAGCGACACTGTTCCGTCTCCAGTTACAACACAGGTAAGCGACACTGTTCCGTCTCCAGTTACAACACAGGTAAGCGACACAGTTCCGTCTCCAGTTACAACACAGGTAAGCGACACTGTTCCGTATCGGTTACAACGTAGGTAAGCGACACTGTTCCGTCTCCAGTTACAACACAGGTAAGCGACACTGTTCCGTATCGGTTACAACGTAGGTAAGCGACACTGTTCCGTATCGGTTACAACGTAGGTAAGCGACACTGTTCCGTCTCCAGTTACAACACAGGTAAGCGACACTGTTCCGTCTCCAGTTACAACACAGGTAAGCGACACGGTTCCGTATCAGTTACAACACAGGTAAGCGACACTGTTCCGTAACCAGTTACAACACAGGTAAGCGACACTGTTCCGTAACCAGTTACAACACAGGTAAGCGACACTGTTCCGTATCGGTTACAACGTAGGTAAGCGACACTGTTCCGTATCGGTTACAACGTAGGTAAGCGACACTGTTCCGTATCAGTTACAACACAGGTAAGCGACACTGTTCCGTATCAGTTACAACACAGGTAAGCGACACTGTTCCGTCTCCAGTTACAACACAGGTAAGCGACACTGTTTCGCCTCCAGTTACAACACAGGTAAGCGACACTGTTCCGTCTCCAGTTACAACACAGGTAAGCGACACTGTTCCGTATCGGTTACAACACAGGTAAGCGACACTGTTCCGTATCGGTTACAACGTAGGTAAGCGACACTGTTCCGTATCGGTTACAACGTAGGTAAGCGACACTGTTCCGTATCGGTTACAACGTAGGTAAGCGACACTGTTCCGTATCGGTTACAACGTAGGTAAGCGACACTGTTCCGTATCAGTTACAACGTAGGTAAGCGACACTGTTCCGTCTCCAGTTACAACACAGGTAAGCGACACAGTTCCGTAAACCAGTAACAACACAGGTAAGCGACACTGTTCCGTCTCCAGTTACAACACAGGTAAGCGACACTGTTCCGTATCAGTTACAACACAGGTAAGCGACACTGTTCCGTAACCAGTTACAACACAGGTAAGCGACACAGTTCCGTAAACCAGTAACAACACAGGTAAGCGACACTGTTCCGTCTCCAGTTACAACACAGGTAAGCGACACTGTTCCGTATCAGTTACAACATAGGTAAGCGACACAGTTCCGTATCAGTTACAACATAGGTAAGCGACACTGTTCCGTCTCCAGTTACAACACAGGTAAGCGACACTGTTCCGTCTCCAGTTACAACACAGGTAAGCGACACTGTTCCGTCTCCAGTTACAACACAGGTAAGCGACACTGTTCCGTCTCCAGTTACAACACAGGTAAGCGACACTGTTCCGTAACCAGTTACAACGTAGGTAAGCGACACAGTTCCGTAAACCAGTAACAACACAGGTAAGCGACACTGTTCCGTCTCCAGTTACAACACAGGTAAGCGACACTGTTCCGTATCAGTTACAACACAGGTAAGCGACACTGTTCCGTAACCAGTTACAACACAGGTAAGCGACACAGTTCCGTAAACCAGTAACAACACAGGTAAGCGACACTGTTCCGTCTCCAGTTACAACACAGGTAAGCGACACTGTTCCGTCTCCAGTTACAACACAGGTAAGCCACACTGTTCCGTATCGGTTACAACACAGGTAAGCGACACTGTTCCGTATCAGTTACAACGTAGGTAAGCGACACTGTTCCGTATCAGTTACAACGTAGGTAAGCGACACTGTTCCGTCTCCAGTTACAACACAGGTAAGCGACACAGTTCCGTAAACCAGTAACAACACAGGTAAGCGACACTGTTCCGTCTCCAGTTACAACACAGGTAAGCGACACTGTTCCGTATCAGTTACAACACAGGTAAGCGACACTGTTCCGTAACCAGTTACAACACAGGTAAGCGACACTGTTCCGTATCAGTTACAACACAGGTAAGCGACACTGTTCCGTCTCCAGTTACAACACAGGTAAGCGACACTGTTCCGTCTCCAGTTACAACACAGGTAAGCGACACTGTTCCGTCTCCATAGTTACAACACAGGTAAGCGACACTGTTCCGTATCGGTTACAACGTAGGTAAGCGACACTGTTCCGTATCAGTTACAACGTAGGTAAGCGACACTGTTCCGTCTCCAGTTACAACACAGGTAAGCGACACTGTTCCGTATCGGTTACAACACAGGTAAGCGACACTGTTCCGTCTCCATAGTTACAACACAGGTAAGCGACACTGTTCCGTATCCAGTTACAACACAGGTAAACGACACTGTTCCGTCTCCAGTTACAACGTAGGTAAGCGACACTGTTCCGTATCCAGTTACAACACAGGTAAACGACACTGTTCCGTCTCCAGTTACAACGTAGGTAAGCGACACTGTTCCGTATCGGTTACAACGTAGGTAAGCGACACTGTTCCGTATCAGTTACAACGTAGGTAAGCGACACTGTTCCGTCTCCAGTTACAACACAGGTAAGCGACACTGTTCCGTATCGGTTACAACACAGGTAAGCGACACTGTTCCGTATCGGTTACAACGTAGGTAAGCGACACTGTTCCGTATCCAGTTACAACACAGGTAAACGACACTGTTCCGTCTCCAGTTACAACGTAGGTAAGCGACACTGTTCCGTATCCAGTTACAACACAGGTAAACGACACTGTTCCGTCTCCAGTTACAACGTAGGTAAGCGACACTGTTCCGTATCCAGTTACAACACAGGTAAGCGACACAGTTCCGTCTCCAGTTACAACACAGGTAAGCGACACAGTTCCGTATCGGTTACAACACAGGTAAGCGACACTGTTCCGTATCGGTTACAACACAGGTAAGCGACACTGTTCCGTCTCCAGTTACAACGTAGGTAAGCGACACTGTTCCGTATCCAGTTACAACACAGGTAAGCGACACAGTTCCGTCTCCAGTTACAACACAGGTAAGCGACACAGTTCCGTATCGGTTACAACACAGGTAAGCGACACAGTTCCGTATCGGTTACAACGTAGGTAAGCGACACTGTTCCGTATCGGTTACAACGTAGGTAAGCGACACTGTTCCGTCTCCAGTTACAACACAGGTAAGCGACACTGTTCCGTATCAGTTACAACGTAGGTAAGCGACACTGTTCCGTATCAGTTACAACGTAGGTAAGCGACACTGTTCCGTCTCCAGTTACAACACAGGTAAGCGACACTGTTCCGTATCAGTTACAACACAGGTAAGCGACACTGTTCCGAAACCAGTTACAACACAGGTAAGCGACACTGTTCCGTATCGGTTACAACACAGGTAAGCGACACTGTTCCGTCTCCAGTTACAGCACAGATAAGCGACACTGTTCCGTCTCCAGTTACAACACAGGTAAGCGACACTGTTCCGTATCGGTTACAACGTAGGTAAGCGACACTGTTCCGTATCAGTTACAACACAGGTAAGCGACACTGTTCCGTCTCCAGTTACAACACAGGTAAGCGACACTGTTCCGTATCAGTTACAACACAGGTAAGCGACACTGTTCCGAAACCAGTTACAACACAGGTAAGCGACACTGTTCCGTATCGGTTACAACACAGGTAAGCGACACTGTTCCGTCTCCAGTTACAGCACAGATAAGCGACACTGTTCCGTCTCCAGTTACAACACAGGTAAGCGACACAGTTCCGTATCAGTTACAACACAGGTAAGCGACACTGTTCCGTATCAGTTACAACGTAGGTAAGCGACACTGTTCCGTCTCCAGTTACAACACAGGTAAGCGACACTGTTCCGTATCGGTTACAACGTAGGTAAGCGACACTGTTCCGTATCGGTTACAACGTAGGTAAGCGACACTGTTCCGTCTCCAGTTACAACACAGGTAAGCGACACTGTTCCGAAACCAGTTACAACACAGGTAAGCGACACTGTTCCGTATCGGTTACAACACAGGTAAGCGACACTGTTCCGTCTCCAGTTACAGCACAGATAAGCGACACTGTTCCGTCTCCAGTTACAGCACAGATAAGCGACACTGTTCCGTCTCCAGTTACAACACAGGTAAGCGACACAGTTCCGTATCAGTTACAACACAGGTAAGCGACACTGTTCCGTATCAGTTACAACACAGGTAAGCGACACTGTTCCGTCTCCAGTTACAAAACAGGTAAGCGACACTGTTCCGTATCAGTTACAACACAGGTAAACGACACTGTTCCGTCTCCAGTTACAACGTAGGTAAGCGACACTGTTCCGTATCGGTTACAACACAGGTAAGCGACACTGTTCCGAAACCAGTTACAACACAGGTAAGCGACACTGTTCCGTATCGGTTACAACACAGGTAAGCGACACTGTTCCGTCTCCAGTTACAGCACAGATAAGCGACACTGTTCCGTCTCCAGTTACAACACAGGTAAGCGACACAGTTCCGTATCAGTTACAACACAGGTAAGCGACACTGTTCCGTATCAGTTACAACACAGGTAAGCGACACTGTTCCGTCTCCAGTTACAAAACAGGTAAGCGACACTGTTCCGTATCAGTTACAACGTAGGTAAGCGACACTGTTCCGTATCGGTTACAACGTAGGTAAGCGACACTGTTCCGTATCGGTTACAACGTAGGTAAGCGACACTGTTCCGTATCGGTTACAACGTAGGTAAGCGACACTGTTCCGTATCAGTTACAACACAGGTAAGCGACACTGTTCCGTATCAGTTACAACACAGGTAAACGACACTGTTCCGTCTCCAGTTACAACGTAGGTAAGCGACACTGTTCCGTATCGGTTACAACGTAGGTAAGCGACACTGTTCCGTCTCCAGTTACAACACAGGTAAGCGACACTGTTCCGTATCGGTTACAACGTAGGTAAGCGACACTGTTCCGTATCCAGTTACAACACAGGTAAGCGACACTGTTCCGTCTCCAGTTACAACACAGGTAAGCGACACTGTTCCGTAACCAGTTACAACACAGGTAAGCGACAATGTTCCGTCTCCAGTTACAACACAGGTAAGCGACACTGTTCCGTATCGGTTACAACGTAGGTAAGCGACACTGTTCCGTATCGGTTACAACGTAGGTAAGCGACACTGTTCCGTATTGGTTACAACGTAGGTAAGCGACACTGTTCCGTATCGGTTACAACGTAGGTAAGCGACACTGTTCCGTATCAGTTACAACGTAGGTAAGCGACACTGTTCCGTATCAGTTACAACGTAGGTAAGCGACACTGTTCCGTATCGGTTACAACGTAGGTAAGCGACACTGTTCCGTATCCAGTTACAACACAGGTAAGCGACACTGTTCCGTCTCCAGTTACAACACAGGTAAGCGACACTGTTCCGTAACCAGTTACAACACAGGTAAGCGACAATGTTCCGTCTCCAGTTACAACACAGGTAAGCGACACTGTTCCGTATCGGTTACAACGTAGGTAAGCGACACTGTTCCGTATCGGTTACAACACAGGTAAGCGACACTGTTCCGTATCAGTTACAACACAGGTAAGCGACACTGTTCCGTATCGGTTACAACGTAGGTAAACGACACTGTTCCGTCTCCAGTTACAACACAGGTAAGCGACACTGTTCCGTCTCCAGTTACAACACAGGTAAGCGACACTGTTCCGTAACCAGTTACAACACAGGTAAGCGACAATGTTCCGTCTCCAGTTACAACACAGGTAAGCGACACTGTTCCGTATCGGTTACAACGTAGGTAAGCGACACTGTTCCGTATCGGTTACAACACAGGTAAGCGACACTGTTCCGTATCAGTTACAACACAGGTAAGCGACACTGTTCCGTATCGGTTACAACGTAGGTAAACGACACTGTTCCGTCTCCAGTTACAACGTAGGTAAGCGACACTGTTCCGTATCGGTTACAACGTAGGTAAGCGACACTGTTCCGTATCGGTTACAACGTAGGTAAGCGACACTGTTCCGTATCGGTTACAACGTAGGTAAACGACACTGTTCCGTCTCCAGTTACAACGTAGGTAAGCGACACTGTTCCGTATCGGTTACAACGTAGGTAAGCGACACTGTTCCGTATCGGTTACAACGTAGGTAAGCGACACTGTTCCGTCTCCAGTTACAACACAGGTAAACGACACTGTTCCGTCTCCAGTTACAACGTAGGTAAGCGACACTGTTCCGTCTCCAGTTACAACACAGGTAAGCGACACTGTTCCGTCTCCAGTTACAACGTAGGTAAGCGACACTGTTCCGTATCGGTTACAACGTAGGTAAGCGACACTGTTCCGTATCGGTTACAACGTAGGTAAGCGACACTGTTCCGTCTCCAGTTACAACGTAGGTAAGCGACACTGTTCCGTCTCCAGTTACAACACAGGTAAGCGACACTGTTCCGTCTCCAGTTACAACACAGGTAAGCGACACTGTTCCGTATCGGTTACAACGTAGGTAAGCGACACTGTTCCGTATCGGTTACAACGTAGGTAAGCGACACTGTTCCGTAACCAGTTACAACACAGGTAAGCGACACTGTTCCGCCTCCAGTTAGAACACAGGTAAGCGACACTGTTCCGTATCAGTTACAACACAGGTAAACGACACTGTTCCGTCTCCAGTTACAACGTAGGTAAGCGACACTGTTCCGTATCGGTTACAACGTAGGTAAGCGACACTGTTCCGTATCCAGTTACAACACAGGTAAGCGACACTGTTCCGTCTCCAGTTACAACACAGGTAAGCGACACTGTTCCGTAACCAGTTACAACACAGGTAAGCGACACTGTTCCGTATCAGTTACAACACAGGTAAGCGACACTGTTCCGTCTCCAGTTACAACACAGGTAAGCGACACTGTTCCGTATCGGTTACAACGTAGGTAAGCGACACTGTTCCGTATCGGTTACAACGTAGGTAAGCGACACTGTTCCGTATCAGTTACAACGTAGGTAAGCGACACTGTTCCGTATCAGTTACAACACAGGTAAGCGACACTGTTCCGTATCAGTTACAACACAGGTAAGCGACACTGTTCCGTATCAGTTACAACACAGGTAAACGACACTGTTCCGTCTCCAGTTACAACGTAGGTAAGCGACACTGTTCCGTATCGGTTACAACGTAGGTAAGCGACACTGTTCCGTATCGGTTACAACGTAGGTAAGCGACACTGTTCCGTATCCAGTTACAACACAGGTAAGCGACACTGTTCCGTCTCCAGTTACAACACAGGTAAGCGACACTGTTCCGTATCCAGTTACAACACAGGTAAGCGACACTGTTCCGTATCGGTTACAACGTAGGTAAGCGACACTGTTCCGTATCGGTTACAACGTAGGTAAGCGACACTGTTCCGTATCGGTTACAACACAGGTAAGCGACACTGTTCCGTATCAGTTACAACACAGGTAAGCGACACTGTTCCGTCTCCAGTTACAAAACAGGTAAGCGACACTGTTCCGTATCAGTTACACCACAGGTAAACGACACTGTTCCGTCTCCAGTTACAACGTAGGTAAGCGACACTGTTCCGTATCGGTTACAACGTAGGTAAGCGACACTGTTCCGTATCGGTTACAACGTAGGTAAGCGACACTGTTCCGTATCCAGTTACAACACAGGTAAGCGACACTGTTCCGTCTCCAGTTACAACACAGGTAAGCGACACTGTTCCGTCTCCAGTTACAAAACAGGTAAGCGACACTGTTCCGTATCAGTTACAACACAGGTAAACGACACTGTTCCGTCTCCAGTTACAACGTAGGTAAGCGACACTGTTCCGTATCGGTTACAACACAGGTAAGCGACACTGTTCCGTATCAGTTACAACACAGGTAAGCGACACTGTTCCGTCTCCAGTTACAACACAGGTAAGCGACACTGTTCCGTCTCCAGTTACAACACAGGTAAGCGACACAGTTCCGTATCAGTTACAACACAGGTAAGCGACACTGTTCCGTATCAGTTACAACACAGGTAAGCGACACTGTTCCGTCTCCAGTTACAACACAGGTAAGCGACACTGTTCCGTATCAGTTACAACACAGGTAAGCGACACTGTTCCGTCTCCAGTTACAACGTAGGTAAGCGACACTGTTCCGTCTCCAGTTACAACGTAGGTAAGCGACACTGTTCCGTATCGGTTACAACGTAGGTAAGCGACACTGTTCCGTATCAGTTACAACGTAGGTAAGCGACACTGTTCCGTATCGGTTACAACGTAGGTAAGCGACACGGTTCCGTATCAGTTACAACACAGGTAAGCGACACTGTTCCGTCTCCAGTTACAACACAGGTAAGCGACACTGTTCCGTCTCCAGTTACAACACAGGTAAGCGACACTGTTCCGTATCAGTTACAACACAGGTAAGCGACACTGTTCCGTATCGGTTACAACACAGGTAAGCGACACTGTTCCGTATCGGTTACAACGTAGGTAAGCGACACTGTTCCGTATCAGTTACAACACAGGTAAGCGACACTGTTCCGTCTCCAGTTACAACACAGGTAAGCGACACTGTTCCGTCTCCAGTTACAACACAGGTAAGCGACACTGTTCCGTCTCCAGTTACAACACAGGTAAGCGACACTGTTCCGTCTCCAGTTACAACACAGGTAAGCGACACTGTTCCGTATCGGTTACAACGTAGGTAAGCGACACTGTTCCGTATCCAGTTACAACACAGGTAAGCGACACTGTTCCGTATCGGTTACAACGTAGGTAAGCGACACTGTTCCGTCTCCAGTTACAACACAGGTAAGCGACACTGTTCCGTATCGGTTACAACGTAGGTAAGCGACACTGTTCCGTATCGGTTACAACGTAGGTAAGCGACACTGTTCCGTATCGGTTACAACGTAGGTAAGCGACACTGTTCCGTCTCCAGTTACAACACAGGTAAGCGACACTGTTCCGTATCCAGTTACAACACAGGTAAGCGACACTGTTCCGTCTCCAGTTACAACACAGGTAAGCGACACTGTTCCGTCTCCAGTTACAACACAGGTAAGCGACACTGTTCCGTCTCCAGTTACAACACAGGTAAGCGACACTGTTCCGTATCGGTTACAACGTAGGTAAGCGACACTGTTCCGTATCGGTTACAACGTAGGTAAGCGACACGGTTCCGTCTCCAGTTACAACACAGGTAAGCGACACTGTTCCGTCTCCAGTTACAACACAGGTAAGCGACACTGTTCCGTATCCAGTTACAACACAGGTAAGCGACACTGTTCCGTCTCCAGTTACAACACAGGTAAGCGACACGGTTCCGTCTCCAGTTACAACACAGGTAAGCGACACTGTTCCGTCTCAGTTACAAAACAGGTAAGCGACACTGTTCCGTCTCCAGTTACAACACAGGTAAGCGACACTGTTCCGTCTCCAGTTACAACACAGGTAAGCGACACTGTTCCGTCTCCAGTTACAACACAGGTAAGCGACACTGTTCCGTAAACCAGTAACAACACAGGTAAGCGACACTGTTCCGTCTCCAGTTACAACGTAGGTAAGCGACACTGTTCCGTATCGGTTACAACGTAGGTAAGCGACACTGTTCCGTCTCCAGTTACAACACAGGTAAGCGACACTGTTCCGTATCGGTTACAACGTAGGTAAGCGACACTGTTCCGTATCGGTTACAACGTAGGTAAGCGACACGGTTCCGTCTCCAGTTACAACACAGGTAAGCGACACTGTTCCGTCTCCAGTTACAACACAGGTAAGCGACACTGTTCCGTATCGGTTACAACGTAGGTAAGCGACACTGTTCCGTATCGGTTACAACGTAGGTAAGCGACACTGTTCCGTATCAGTTACAACACAGGTAAGCGACACTGTTCCGTCTCCAGTTACAACACAGGTAAGCGACACTGTTCCGTATCGGTTACAACGTAGGTAAGCGACACTGTTCCGTATCAGTTACAACACAGGTAAGCGACACGGTTCCGTCTCCAGTTACAACACAGGTAAGCGACACTGTTCCGTCTCCAGTTACAACACAGGTAAGCGACACTGTTCCGTAACCAGTTACAACACAGGTAAGCGACACTGTTCCGTATCGGTTACAACGTAGGTAAGCGACACTGTTCCGTATCGGTTACAACGTAGGTAAGCGACACTGTTCCGTATCAGTTACAACACAGGTAAGCGACACTGTTCCGTCTCCAGTTACAACACAGGTAAGCGACACTGTTCCGTAACCAGTTACAACACAGGTAAGCGACACTGTTCCGTATCGGTTACAACGTAGGTAAGCGACACTGTTCCGTATCGGTTACAACGTAGGTAAGCGACACTGTTCCGTATCAGTTACAACACAGGTAAGCGACACTGTTCCGTCTCCAGTTACAACACAGGTAAGCGACACTGTTCCGTCTCCAGTTACAACACAGGTAAGCGACACGGTTCCGTCTCCAGTTACAACACAGGTAAGCGACACTGTTCCGTCTCCAGTTACAACACAGGTAAGCGACACTGTTCCGTATCGGTTACAACGTAGGTAAGCGACACTGTTCCGTATCGGTTACAACGTAGGTAAGCGACACTGTTCCGTATCAGTTACAACACAGGTAAGCGACACTGTTCCGTCTCCAGTTACAACACAGGTAAGCGACACTGTTCCGTATCGGTTACAACGTAGGTAAGCGACACTGTTCCGTATCAGTTACAACACAGGTAAGCGACACGGTTCCGTCTCCAGTTACAACACAGGTAAGCGACACTGTTCCGTCTCCAGTTACAACACAGGTAAGCGACACTGTTCCGTATCGGTTACAACGTAGGTAAGCGACACTGTTCCGTATCGGTTACAACGTAGGTAAGCGACACTGTTCCGTCTCCAGTTACAACACAGGTAAGCGACACTGTTCCGTATCGGTTACAACACAGGTAAGCGACACTGTTCCGTCTCCAGTTACAACACAGGTAAGCGACACTGTTCCGTTTCCAGTAACAACACAGGTAAGCGACACTGTTCCGTCTCCAGTTACAACACAGGTAAGCGACACTGTTCCGTCTCCAGTTACAACACAGGTAAGCGACACTGTTCCGTATCAGTTACAACATAGGTAAGCGACACTGTTCCGTATCCAGTTACAACACAGGTAAGCGACACTGTTCCGTAACCAGTTACAACACAGGTAAGCGACACTGTTCCGTAACCAGTTACAACACAGGTAAGCGACACTGTTCCGTCTCCAGTTACAACACAGGTAAGCGACACTGTTCCGTATCGGTTACAACGTAGGTAAGCGACACTGTTCCGTATCGGTTACAACGTAGGTAAGCGACACTGTTCCGTATCGGTTACAACGTAGGTAAGCGACACTGTTCCGTATCAGTTACAACACAGGTAAGCGACACTGTTCCGTCTCCAGTTACAACACAGGTAAGCGACACTGTTCCGTATCGGTTACAACGTAGGTAAGCGACACTGTTCCGTATCAGTTACAACACAGGTAAGCGACACTGTTCCGTATCGGTTACAACGTAGGTAAGCGACACTGTTCCGTATCAGTTACAACACAGGTAAGCGACACTGTTCCGTATCAGTTACAACACAGGTAAGCGACACTGTTCCGTCTCCAGTTACAACACAGGTAAGCGACACTGTTCCGTATCGGTTACAACGTAGGTAAGCGACACTGTTCCGTATCGGTTACAACGTAGGTAAGCGACACTGTTCCGTATCAGTTACAACACAGGTAAGCGACACTGTTCCGTATCAGTTACAACACAGGTAAGCGACACTGTTCCGTCTCCAGTTACAACACAGGTAAGCGACACTGTTCCGTATCCAGTTACAACACAGGTAAGCGACACTGTTCCGTCTCCAGTTACAACACAGGTAAGCGACACTGTTCCGTATCAGTTACAACATAGGTAAGCGACACTGTTCCGTCTCCAGTTACAACACAGGTAAGCGACACTGTTCCGTCTCCAGTTACAACACAGGTAAGCGACACTGTTCCGTATCCAGTTACAACACAGGTAAGCGACACTGTTCCGTCTCCAGTTACAACACAGGTAAGCGACACTGTTCCGTATCAGTTACAACATAGGTAAGCGACACTGTTCCGTATCAGTTACAACACAGGTAAGCGACACTGTTCCGTCTCCAGTTACAACACAGGTAAGCGACACTGTTCCGTATCCAGTTACAACACAGGTAAGCGACACTGTTCCGTATCAGTTACAACACAGGTAAGCGACACTGTTCCGTATCAGTTACAACACAGGTAAGCGACACTGTTCCGTCTCAGTTACAACACAGGTAAGCGACACTGTTCCGTCTCCAGTTACAACACAGGTAAGCGACACTGTTCCGTCTCCAGTTACAACACAGGTAAGCGACACAGTTCCGTATCAGTTACAACACAGGTAAGCGACACTGTTCCGTATCAGTTACAACACAGGTAAGCGACACTGTTCCGTCTCCAGTTACAACACAGGTAAGCGACACTGTTCCGTATCAGTTACAACACAGGTAAGCGACACTGTTCCGTATCGGTTACAACACAGGTAAGCGACACTGTTCCGTATCGGTTACAACACAGGTAAACGACACTGTTCCGTCTCCAGTTACAACGTAGGTAAGCGACACTGTTCCGTATCGGTTACAACGTAGGTAAGCGACACTGTTCCGTCTCCAGTTACAACACAGGTAAGCGACACTGTTCCGTAACCAGTTACAACACAGGTAAGCGACACAGTTCCGTATCAGTTACAACACAGGTAAGCGACACTGTTCCGTATCAGTTACAACACAGGTAAGCGGCACTGTTCCGTATCCAGTTACAACACAGGTAAGCGACACTGTTCCGTCTCCAGTTACAACACAGGTAAGCGACACTGTTCCGTCTCCGGTTACAACGCAGGTAAGCGACACTGTTCCGTATCAGTTACAACGCAGGTAAGCGGCACTGTTCCGTATCCAGTTACAACACAGGTAAGCGACACTGTTCCGTCTCCAGTTACAACACAGGTAAGCGACACTGTTCCGTAACCAGTAACAACACAGGTAAGCGACACTGTTCCGTATCAGTTACAACATAGGTAAGCGACACTGTTCCGTCTCCAGTTACAACACAGGTAAGCGACACTGTTCCGTCTCCAGTTACAACACAGGTAAGCGACACTGTTCCGTCTCCAGTTACAACACAGGTAAGCGACACTGTTCCGTAACCAGTTACAACACAGGTAAGCGACACAGTTCCGTATCAGTTACAACACAGGTAAGCGACACTGTTCCATCTCCAGTTACAACACAGGTAAGCGACACTGTTCCGTTTCCAGTTACAACACAGCTAAGCGACACTGTTCCGTCTCCAGTTACAACACAGGTAAGCGACACTGTTCCGTCTCCAGTTACAACACAGGTAAGCGACACTGTTCCGTAACCAGTTACAACACAGGTAAGCGACACTGTTCCGTATCAGTTACAACATAGGTAAGCGACACAGTTCCGTCTCCAGTTACAACATAGGTAAGCGACACTGTTCCGTCTCCAGTTACAACACAGGTAAGCGACACTGTTCCGTCTCCAGTTACAACACAGGTAAGCGACACTGTTCCGTCTCCAGTTACAACACAGGTAAGCGACACTGTTCCGTCTCCAGTTACAACACAGGTAAGCGACACTGTTCCGTCTCCAGTTACAACACAGGTAAGCGACACTGTTCCGTCTCCAGTTACAACACAGGTAAGCGACACTGTTCCGTCTCCAGTTACAACACAGGTATGCGACACTGTTCCGCCTCCATTTACAACACAGGTAAGAGACACTGTTCCGCCTCCATTTACAACACAGGTAAGAGACATTGTTCCGCCTCCAGTTACAAAACAGGTAAGCGACACTGTTCCGTAACCAGTTACAACACAGGTAAGCGACACTGTTCCGTATCAGTTACAACACAGGTAAGCGACACTGTTCCGTATCAGTTACAACACAGGTAAGCGACACAGTTCTGTAACCAGTTACAACACAGGTAAGCGACACTGTTGCGCCTCCATTTACAACACAGGTAAGAGACACTGTTCCGCCTCCAGTTACAACACAGATAAGCGACACTGTTGCGCCTCCAGTTACAACACAGGTAAGCGACACTGTTCCGCCTCAGTTACAGCACAGGTAAGCGACACTGTTCCGTAACCGGTTACAACACAGGTAAGCGACACTGTTCCGTATCAGTTACAACACAGGTAAGCGACACTGTTCCGTAACCAGTTACAACACAGATAAGCGACACAGTTCTGTAACCAGTTACAACACAGGTAAGCGACACTGTTGCGCCTCCATTTACAACACAGGTAAGAGACACTGTTCCGCCTCCAGTTACAACACAGATAAGCGACACTGTTGCGCCTCCAGTTACAACACAGGTAAGCGACACTGTTCCGCCTCAGTTACAGCACAGGTAAGCGACACTGTTCCGTAACCGGTTACAACACAGGTAAGCGACACAGTTCCGTATCAGTTACAACACAGGTAAGCGACACTGTTGCGCCTCCATTTACAACACAGGTAAGAGACACTGTTCCGCCTCCAGTTACAACACAGATAAGCGACACTGTTGCGCCTCCAGTTACAACACAGGTAAGCGACACAGTTCCGTATCAGTTACAACACAGGTAAGCGACACTGTTCCGTCTCCAGTTACAACACAGGTAAGCGACACTGTTCCGTAACCAGTTACAACACAGATAAGCGACACTGTTCCGTAACCAGTTACAACACAGATAAGCGACACTGTTCCGTTTCCAGTTACAACACAGGTAAGCGACACTGTTCCGTATCAGTTACAACACAGGTAAGCGACACTGTTCCGTATCAGTTACAACACAGGTAAGCGACACTGTTCCGTATCAGTTACATCACAGGTAAGCGACACTGTTCCGTAACCAGTTACAACACAGATAAGCGACACTGTTCCGTTTCCAGTTACAACACAGGTAAGCGACACTGTTCCGTATC